>JANHGN010004521.1:72727-82727 GCA_024605025.1 Megaceryle maxima
TTCTCCAAGGCTCGTGATTTTGTGGCAAGTTATTACTCATAACTGAAGTAAGGTAACTGGTAAGGAGCAACTGCTTTTCTAGGTAGCCCAAACTGACCCTGCCACTGCTTTGGTAGGAGAAAGAAGCTGCTTCAGAACAGCACAGCCGTCCTGAGCTTGCCTCTGGGCTTCATGCACGCAAGGGCTGCTCAGAAGAGCCCCTTGACCTTGCGCTGTCTCTGAGACCTCTGCCACTCTGACTGATAACAGTGAGTGCAGTTTGTGTTGGTGCTTTGCTCTCTGCTTTACAGAAGGAAACATTAAATTGCAGGATGACTAAGTGCCTTTTCAAAGGCCACATAATGAATCAATGAATGAACAACAACCCCCAGCAGCTCCAGGCCCCCTTCTCTCTGCAGAACAATGCCTCTTTCCCTGTATCAAGATGTGCATACAGTATGCATTGCATACAGTATTATGTATTTTGAAAGAAATTTTTATATTAATATTCATATTGTAGCAATGCCACTGTCCTCTGTGCTCTGTAAATAACAGCACCACAGTAATGTGAATTATTTCTTTTATGAAAATCCCTGGCCGGTGAAATAGCTTGTCAACGCAAAATAAAATTGCTGCACAAAAGTTTGACAGCTACATTCATTATATATATCAATCAAAGGATCCTAAAGGCTTTATTGTCACTGTACAATGTCTGAACAATCTGCTAGCCCAATATGCCGCAAAGCTATTTTCTCACTACTCCTTCATTTAAAAAATAGCCACCAATAACTTTTGTCAAACAGTCTGAGAAACCTGCATGAACAGCAAAGAAACCTTAGATTTTCTTGGGTGCCTGTGGGCTGGAGGCATTCCAGGCTTAATTCGTTCTGCTAACCTATCACAGTGCTTACAGTAGGTGAGATCTGATCAGAAACACAGGGCACACAAATTAAAATTACTGCACAATCCCCAGAGCAGGCTGAGGCTGTGAAGATGGCACCGTGAGTTAGAAGGGAAAAGTTATGCTAAAGAGACGTGAACCACTTAACTTGCTTTTTATCTGTTTTTGCCAGGTATCAGATATTCAGGCTTCTCTGTCCCAAGTCTTCCCCAGGGTTAGGACTGGAATTGTCCCAAGTTATTTTCTGAAATGTGAGTTTCGTTAAGGTCTTGCTCTCAACGGACTGGTCTACGACTTGAGGAGGAATTTTCCCCTTCATTTTTCCTCTTTCCAGCATGCTCTCCTCGCTGACTGCGTCAAAGCTCGGCCATCGGTTATTACTTAATTTGTTGTAGCTGGGGGCAGGGGGCCAGTCGAGGGCAAGACTCTTTCCCCAGGAGGCGAAACCAGCGGCGGGCGCTCCCGCAGCGATGCCTCCGCACCAGGGATGAGGGAAACCCCGGGGCCAGGTACCCCTTTGGGTTTTGAGGGCGCACAGACGGCAGCTCTGGGAGACCTCTGCGCCTTCCCAGCAAAATGCAGGATAGCCGCGAGAGGGAGCTTGCACAGCTCTGCCAGCTCAGCCCCCGCCTCTGAATCCCCGCTCCCCGCTCTCTCCCGGGCGCTTTTCCCCGCTCGGGAACGCCCCAGCACTGCCAGCGAGAGGTGGCTTTGCTTGGCACCTCTGTCGCAGCACGCAGTAGGAAAGTTTTATTGCGGGAATTCACCTGCCAGCATCCTCCTTGCAGATCAAAGGCAGCGTCATGGTTCTGTGCCACGACAGACCATACTGAATATGATTTATGAATGTTTTGTAACTTGACCAATTTGAATTTGCTCTGGGCTGCAGCTTAAGTTTCCTAATTTAAAATATCTTGGAAGGTGGTTGTTTCCTCTAAGTGATTGACTTGGTTCTTAGTATGTACTGGTGCATGGCTTTGTTTTCAGACCCTGGTCATGGGTACTGCAGTGGGAGCAAAACCTTAGGAGGGTGCTTCCTGTACACACCTCTGCATTGCATCTTTCTGGTGGCTGCTTTTAAGATGAGATGCTGCTTTTGGCCTGGGCTAAGGGACACTTTTTAGCTGCTGACCAAAATGTGTTAATAATAGTCCTGCTCTTATGTTTGGGAGGCAACCATGGGGATGCTCTGTGAGGATGAACATAGAAGAGATGTTGCAACAGGAATGATGATTATGATAGTGTTTCTACTGAAAAAGCATGGCAAAGAAAGAAAGGGAAAAATGGAAACTTTTAAAGAATTGTGGTGTTAATTCATGTGCTGAGAGGGCTGTGCTGCCCACGCGCCATCCCAAAAACCGTGTGACATTTCCCCGAGGTGTGCTGCTTGCTGATGTATAATGAGCATGTGTTTGATCACAGGCAAAATGAAACATTCTTTTGTAATCAACAGATTCTACAACTAACTTCAAGGTATATGGGAGTAAAATATGCAGACCAACATTTTCCAGTGTTTTTTGTGGGTTCTTTTCCCATATAGCATTGCCCTCTTTTTGATGCCCTGCACAGAGCCCTTTTAATAATGTTTTAAATAATTGCCACTGGTGTGGCAATGGCAGAGAAGTCTTTCAGTGCAATTACTTCGTGGCAAGCACTAAATGTACTGCCACACAGTGTCTGTTACCTGTGACAGAGCTGGTAGCCAAAAGGACTAACTTTCATTTCAGCTTTGCAAGACTGAAATCAACTGAGTCAAATTAGGTGATGCTGACAGGATGAAAAGGCTTTCTGTAAGCAGAGTGGGCTGTGCTTTTCTCACTAGTCCTCCTCTGGCCAAGGACAGGCTTTGTAGTGTGTGGGTGCAATGATAAAGGCATTGCAAATGCTTTCCCTTCTGTGGAAGAGCTAGAAGCTCTAGTCCCTACGCTTGATGCTGTACACAGAAAAAAAACCCCACCCTACTCAAGTCTGAAGCCTCAGCTGCAAGCATCACTGCTTCAGTTTGTTCATTCTTATCCTAAATGAAAACCTCCTGAAGAACCTGGGCATGCAAACGAGCAGTGAAGGAGAGAGGTACCCAACCCCTCTGCTTCTGCAAATGCAGAGGTGGTGGCAGCTTCCCAGCGTGTATAAACCCACCTGCGTGTGCTGCTTGGCTGGCTTCTTTCACTACCTTGTGGGAAACCTTTAGGACTCCCTCCGCTTGGGTGATTGCTCACACTTCGGTGCCTAAAGACCTCATCTGTAAATTCTTAGCAGAAAATACATACTAATGCTTGGATGGCTTTTGCCAGCTAGGAACCTGTTTTCCAGTGTCACTCACTTTTAGTTGGCATGTGGAACTGCAGTGGTATTTTCTCAATGTTTAAGGTGACCTAATTGTGCACTTCCACTGTCTGGGAAGATCATCTCTTCTGATGTGACAGTTGCTGTAAAATCAGTGGCATTCAGAAGCCTCTCTGGCATTTGCAGCTGGGCACAAGGCACAAGATCCTTGATTTTGCTGTATCAGCCCAGCAAACATTGCATGGCTGTGTGCACAGCCAACTGCTTTACATTATGCCTGGTAATGGCTTGACAATGTTCAGAAGAAATGTAACCTTCAGCTGTCTCACTTGCTCGGGGCGGGGGGGGGATGGGACTTTTCTAATAACGTTCATATTTACTCAGCATGTTTGGATTGAAGCAGATGAAGGTGATGGATTGATCTACAGGGCAAATAACAAAGCAAGAAGAGAAAAAGTGTGTGAGTGGCTGCACTGTTAGAGAGGGAATAGGTATTTTTGACACTGGGGTTTTGCTACTGGCCCTTTCTAAGTATTTTTTGTTTGTTTGTTTGTGTTTTTTTGTTTGTTTGTTTGTTTTTGTTGTTGTTTTGTTTGTGTTGTTGTTTGCCTTTTTTTCTTTGTTTGTTTGTTTTGTTTTTTAAGTCAGCTTATTGAAACTGCTGCCCACCAGCTCGCTTATTTGAGCAAGGCCAGCTGTCTCCCTCAGGTACCCACTGTTACCTCTTGCCAGCATCTACAAGGGAGGGACAGATGCAGAGCCCTAGCTAATGAGAGGGGCTGAGGTAATCAGCACCTCCTGCTCAGCCATTCTGTGCTTTCCTTACCCACCCAAGACTTGGGGTGCAGAAGCCTCCCTGTTGCCTTTTCTCAATGGTCAGGCTGGTGAGTCCCTGAATCCTTTTGGCTGAGCTGGTAAATGGTCCTTCCCAAACCGCTGTATCAGGCACTGGCATTGAGCAGACCTGGTTCCTCTGGGCAGGCTGGTGCTGAGGGTCTGCCCTCTCTGCTGGGACCATGCATGCCACAGCCCTGGAAAGCAGCTGGCAAGGTACAAAATATAGATCACCATAATAATTTTTTCTTTTTTTTTTAGTGTAACTTGTGCAGCTGTGCTGGAAAGGGTTAGAAATCAGTTCTGGAAAAGGCTGCAGTAGTTTTTAATGAAGAGTTCTGCTGTGTGCTTAATTATGTATAAGCATCAGGATATAAGGACATCGTGTTCACCTTCCAGCAGCAAGAAAGACTGCAAATAATCTAATAAATTGCACATGCAAACTTAGGCACTGCTGATCTGTATGGACTGGGCAGGGTAATCCTGCCTCCTTCATGCAGAAGAGCAGGGACAGCTAATTGCCAGGTAAGGTCATCAAGTGCCTCATTCTCAACTGAACCAAGAGATATCAGCTCTAAATTTAGAGTGATTAAGTCAGAAGCTTCAAAGCCAAAATCTTGTGGTTTGTAATACCCAGCAGAAGAGAAGGGAGGATTAAAATAGAGATTAGTCCATGTTATATCTTTGAAGCTGGATGCGTGCCTGTAACTGTGATTCTGAATTGCTTCTCAAGCTGGAAGGCTTGTGGATGGGAAATCTTGTGAAATATCAGATCTCATAGGATCTCTGCTGCTTGAAATTAGTCACGTTACAAGATTTGCACAGTCAAGACTTAGTTCTGTTTTAAGGTGAAGACTTACTTTTAAAATGAGCCCAGTTGTTAATTTGAATTGGATCTTTATGTAGCACCTCTTCCAGCTGCTGCAAGAATACCTGTCATGCAGTTATAAATAAATAGTAAGGAGCATTATTTAAGATGTGCAAAAGCAACGTGTATCTGCAGTCCCAAGCCACAGCATAGTGTCTAGTGCCATTGCTTGTGCTTACAGGACCTATGGAAGCATCTCTAATGTTGAGCAAGTGCCTGTTATGCAAGTGCGAGCCATGGTCAATTTGGGCTGTCCCATTGTGTAGCTCCTTCAGCTGTTAAGGAGTAGGAAACTTTTTTCTCTTTGCTGACTGTTTATTACACTTATTTTATATTGCTTTTAGTTAAAATGCCAATATTTAGAGGAGGATTTTGGTGGCATGGTGATGATTTTTATTTTTTTAATACTTTTGTGTGAAAGGTTTGTGGGTGACTTGATGTCGTACCATGTCCTAATATAAAGAATTTGAAGACCGTGAAGTTAAGCAGCTAAGCATTAGAGAATATCAGAATAAAAAGAATCTGATTAGGTTATGACCTGTGTAAATTCAACCCCTTACAACAAAGCCTGTGCCTACGTGGTACAAAGAGGTGTGCAGTATGCCAGTGCAGCTGGATGCTGGAAAATTTAGCCCTGCACTTGAAGACAAGGGCCTTTTGGAACTGTCTGAACTGCATTCACTTTTTAGCAGGCTCATGGCCTGATCAGGTTTGGGATAATGTTTGTGGGGATGCCGAAAAAGGACATTCCTCACTGGGGTAGTCTGTGCCAAATCCCAGCCACAGGCTTTAATATTTTGGAAGCAACAGGATTTTCAACAAAATGAGTAAAGCTGTGGACAACTTCAACCTAGACAGAACAGTACATTTCAGACTCTCATCTTGATGATGACTGAGAGGTTTTAAGGTGAAGACTTACTTTTAAAATGAGCCCAATTGTTAATTTGAATTGGATCTTTATGTAGCACCTCTTCCAGCTGCTTAAAACCATTGATTGCGAAGAGATATGTAATCATGTCAGACAGGGTATTAATAAATTTGACTATATCTTGACAAAGTTCTAAGTAGCTGGAAATAGGAGAATGTGATGGGATATATACCAGGCAGCTTATGATAACAGATGGCCCTACCACCATCTGTGATAATTGTTTGATATAATCAACTGGTTGAAGGCTTAGCATGTCATCTCTCAAACTCTATTAAATAATTTTAGTTGTTTAGTGCTCAGAGGGTCAAATACTAAGTGCATTTAGGGGTGCAGATTTGGTGACTACAGCCTGTTCCCATCGGTATTATAAGTTTTGTAGAGCTTCAGCTTTGCATGCCTTTGACTAAAATTGATTGACCCTGTTCAGGAAAACTCTTAAACAGAGACTTAAACTCTCCTGGATGTCTTTGGAACTTACCTAGTTAAGCCTTTAAGTTAAACCTGTGTTTCCTTGAATTCTTCAACATATTTAAGCATGTACTTACTGACTGTTCAACATACTGTACTATTAGAATGAAAATTGAAGTTTTGCTGAATATAGGCACAAGTTTGGCCACTTTCTCACTTTAGATATTACAGCTTCTTGGGCCATTTTGAAGTAGGTGTTGTACACAAAATTATGGTGTTCTGTATAATCTATTTTGGTAGGAAAATTAACATATTTTCCTACCTATTATGGAGTGCCCTGTTGCTGAGGGCAGTTTATTTCTAGCTGTGTCTTTTTCAAGCCCTTTTTTTAGTGCCATCAGTCTTGTCCTGTGCTATTAGGACAGTAGTTTTCAGCACCGCCCACTCATAGTTGTAGAGCAATGATACCGTTTAATTTTTCATTTTGTGGGGAGGTTTGCAATTTCAAATTTTTTTCTCAATATGGGACGGGGAAAAAACCCAAGTCTTCATAAAACTTGTTAATCAAATGATGCATAGTGGATTTAACTGCATTTTATAGAAATAACAAAAAGTTTTCAAACCAGAAAATAGAACATTCCATTGCAGAAAGGTTGAAATAGTACATTTAAATCTTACTAAAGCTCTCTTTTATCAATTTATAAACTGATTTTTTCCCTAAAGCTGCCACATTTCACTTGCAGCCGCTCAGCATTTTCCAGCAACTTGCAGCAACCCCAGTTGAGTGCCATACAAAGTTTCCTTGCAAATACGCAAACATGCAGGACTTCACAGACAACAAACTGCAAATATTCTGTCTATATAATTTATTTTGGTCTCAGCATGAGTGTTTGCTTTGCCTCTGTCTAAAACATGCTTTCTCAATGTGTCTTGGAGCAGGTGTTCTCTTCCTATCCTTTTTTTCCACTTAAGACGAACATGAATTCTTGCTTATGCTTATGTTGTGCCACATGTGTAGAACATATTTTTCAAGAAGCAGTTATGTTTATGGAAATAATGCCTTCTGGAAATGGAAATTTTGGTTAACAGATTCGGGAGCCCTCACTAGGTAATAGGCAGAGCACAGTTCTTTTAAGCATGTCATCCAAACAAATGCAACTTTGAAGCTGCTCAGGAGTAATTTAGAGCATGCTCTTAAAGATGGATAATTCCAGAAGGGATAAAATTGTATTTCTTCTATGCTCTGACCTTATCTTTGAACTATTTTATAAAAATACTTTACCCTGATGTGTATGAATATTTTAAGAGTGAGAGACAAAGCCCAGAAATTTGGTGACTAAAGAAGAGGAGCAACCAAAACTAGTCAAGACATTTATAAGAGCATGTGGTGATAGGACAAGGGGCAACAGTTTTAAACTAGAGCAGGTGAGATTTAGATTAGACACTGAGAAGAACTTCTTCACTAGAAGGGTGGTGAGACACTGGAATGGGTTGCCCAGGGAAGTGGTGAAGGCCCCATCCCTAGAAATGTTTTAAGACCAGGCTGGATGAGGCTGTGAGCAACCTGCACTAGTGGGAGGTGTCCCTGCCCATGGCATGGGGGTTGGAGCTAGTTGATCTTTAAGGTCTCGTCCAACTCAAGCCATTCTATAAAGACTGAGCATGTCCTTAGTGGCAGACTTTTTTTTTTCCCATGTCTCTCTTTCAAGAACTTCTATATTTTCAACCCCTTGGACATTGAAGTCAAAAAGGATTTGGCATCATCAGAAGTGTGTTTGCATATAGTCTAAGGATGTTCTTGTAAAATTGGAGACATAGGTCTTCTAGGAATGTCTGGTTTTGACTGGGCCTTGCTGCAACACCCCAACACAAAGTTGCCACTACAGAGAGAACCCAAAGTTGTGTCACAGATGCACACTCAGCATTTCAGCTTTATGAAGTGTGTCATACCAAGCAAGCATGTGTTTTGTAGACCTTGAGTATAACTCTTACCTGCATCTGTAGATCCACATGGGGCACGTAGTGTTCCCAAATCCTTTCAAGAGAGCCACTCAGATAGGGTAAAGCAGTCTTTCTAGCTCTGTAACCTTAACAAAGATTGCAGTATTCCTTCAGAGCAAAATATGCATTGACATCTGGAAGCAATTATTGCTTTTAAAAAAAATATCTCTCTGAGTCAAACATTGAAAATACACTCAGCACAGAAAATGAAAACTAATGAACACTGAAGTTTCTAGTTATTCCACAGTTTGAGTGACCTGCACTGGAAAGACATTTCTAGAAAGCATGAGCAGGGTGTGCACAGAGCCAGTCTTGGATCCCAAAGCCGGCCAAGCCACGCTGGGACAAAGAAGTAACATTTATATGAAATCAGATGTCCAGGAAGGTTTTCTTTCTGTTATATTATGGGAACAGGGGGGGCTACAAGGAACCAGGTCACACTAACATACCTTGCCCATCAAGGAACGGAACAACAACAGCATTTATGGATTTAGAGCCAAATCATACTTTTTGGTGACATGATGCATAGTTATGTGGTCCTTTTAAAACAGTCTAAGGTAGGATTGTCACAAAGTTAGAAAACCTACAGTGAAAAATTACTGGGCTAGTGAGGGAGCATAGATGCTTTGAGGGGTTTTGCTGGCAGAATGGGTTTTGCTGGCAGAATGGGTCTTGGGACACTTCTGGAAAGGGCAAATGCTGAAGCAGATCCTGATTGTTTTAGATATCACCCGATGTTTCCCTCAGTCTTTCCCAGGTAATGTGGAAGATGGCTGGGAGCATGTTTCTCTTCCCTCAGCAACATTAAGGTGCCCTCTAATACAGCAATCCCTAGGTTAATTATTTTGTTGAAAAACCGTGGAAGCCTATGGGTCCTTAGCAGGCTGTTACTAGACTGGCTTCCCAAGGAAACATAAGTTTGTCTGGTTATGCTGCACCAGTCTGTCTTTTGACCACTTTTAAGAACAGAAAAATTTTCAGTTCCTTGAGTTTTGTGAAAGCAGGTGGCTATGTAGAGGGAACAACCCAAGAGCAGTGGGAGGTTAGCAGCTATTAGGGGCAGCAGAGGACTCATCCCAGAAAGGAGGCTCTGGGGAGCCCTAGGACATGTCAGGGAACCCCCAGCAGCACAGGCAGAGTTGCAAGACATGCAGAGACAGCAGCTCCCAGTAGTATTGTCTTGTTTATAACCCAGAATTGCCCTCATAACACATCTCAGAGGTGGGCACCACCTCCTTGTCCTGTGTGCAGAAGAGAGGTTTCAGTAGGACACTCAAGTTGCCATGTCCAACATGAGACCTTCTTGTCCCAGACCATTTCTGTTTCCTCCATTTCCCTTCAGCCTTTTCACCTGCATAGTGCCCACTCGGCACAGGCTGGCATTGTTATGCACGTACTGGTCTAGGGAGGTCCCTTTAGCAATGCAACTTGCTGCTGCAGCATGTCTCCAATAACCTGCAGAGCCTCCTTAGGCATAGGAGGGGTGTCAAGAAGCATCCACCGTACCTTTATAATGATGCCCACTTGCTCTGATATGCAATAATGTCAATTTGGCTGTGCATTCTTCTACCCAGTGCCAGGGGCTCGACAGAGTCCTGAGGTGTTGCACTGTTTGATGAAATACCAGTTGAATTCAAAGATTCAAAGGCTTTAATTGCCTCACTTCATCTTGAAGTGCATCAGGGCAAAAGCCCTGATGTTACTGTGTCAGATGGTATGATAGATGGTTAAACACCCACTCCTGTTTTACTTAAGACAGGGATTATATTTACTACTGAGGCTGCAGGAAGCTTAA
>JANHGN010004522.1:0-17781 GCA_024605025.1 Megaceryle maxima
CCTAAATAAAATTTAGTTTACACCTATTTCTTACTATTAACTAATACCCCCCCCCCCCCCCCCAAAAAAAAAAAAAAAACTAAAAAACCCAACCCAAAACAAAACAATAATGAAACAAGTTAGAGAAAAGAGTGTTTTATGTCAATACAAGCGTTTCCTTGTTTTCCTTTCCAGACCAAAGATATCTCATGCTTCTTCCCAAATAAGCTTTATAATAGCTACTTCAGAGGAAGTCAAATCAAGTGATCAGTGCTGTTCTGTCTCCACAAAGTAGATAAAAACCATGCATAATAAAAGCTGCTGGTCATGTTTCTATGTGACATTACTACCAAGGATGAGTTATGCCTGAAACCAGTATTCAGGGAGATATTCTTTGCTTGCTCATTGGCTTGGAAAAAAAACCAAAAAACAAAAAAACCCAAAAAATTACTTGTTTTTAAAAGAGGGAAAAAAAAAAAGAAGGCTCTTTTTTTTTTAGTCTGGGAGCAACTGACACCATAATGCATTCTCTGCCCTATGTGTAACACCTGGCAGTATCTCCTTGTAGAGCTATAAAAGAGAGTTGCTTGTGCAACTTGGAAAAGAGGCAATTTACTGAAATTAGGTAATTCACCACTTGGGAAAAAGTGCTCTGTGCTCTCCTTGGAAAATCCTGCAGTATCTCTAAGGAAAGGCAAGGGCATTCTTTTCCTTGTGTTGCTCATTAGACAAATTGCAGACACAGCTATTCATTTGGTGAAATTTAAGAAGAGATAAACTAGACCTCACAGCTCTGTGTTGTTTCTTCCAGCATGCTGTTTCCAACTGTAACTGAAGGAAAGGTAAGACGTCTCCAAGTGACTGTGTAGCAGATGATGTTTTAACAGCCTGTGCATAAAGAAGGTGCTTCTTCAGACCAGTAGCATAAAGATTTTACATCAGTTATTGACAGATTTCAAACTAAGTAACTTCAAATGGAAAAAGACAAATTTTTTGTTTGTTTTTCTTTTGTTTTTCTTTTTTTTAAAGCTAAACTTTCTGCAGGAAAATTTGCAGTTTTAAGTTTCAGTGGTAGACTAAGAGCTATTTGCAATAGCTTCCTTCCCAGAGATTGCTTCTAAACTCCATCTGCTTCTCTTCAAGCTTGGCTTACTTCCAGCAGGCACAGCCCCAGTGCATTCAGAGATAAAGGGAGAGGGGTCTGCACAGATGCCCTTTCCCTGCTCTCCTGCCTCCACACCACACACAGGGTGCAGGTGGGCCCACAGCATGGGACTTCAGCCAAGGAAAACCCTTTTATTTGGCCTGAGGGCTATGCAGTGCCAGAATATTACTGCAGCTTCAGAGGAACAGTACTGCTGTGTAACAGCCAGGGATCCAAGTTGCCAGCACTGTGTGCAAGAGAAGAACAGAAGAGATTGAGGGGAGGTTCAAAATCTTCCTAGCTTTCCCAATGAAATATAAGCCCAGTTTTGAGGTATAGCTTCAGCTTTCTGTTCCTGACATCACTAACGTGCTGTTATCTGACCAGAATTTGCCTAGCACTTCTCAGCGTCCTTTCAGACTCTTTAAATAAGAACTCCCTAAGTATCACGTTTTCTCTGACCAGGAATTTAATCCCAATTTCATTGTGAGACTCCAGCTCCCTTTTGCACATGTTCTCCCTACTTCACTTTAAACATAAAACTAGAATTAATTCTGAAAAAGCTATGGAATATTTTTTTTATTAGTCTACCGCATTTCCATAATTCTCACACTTTCCTGACTTACTGGTAAGAGCAGGTATTACAACCACATGGTCTTCCCAAGAAGCAAAATCTGTTAAGCTAAATTATTGAGTGCCCATCACTCATACACCTTTGCTAGAGAGGCAAAGTTGATATCAGTTTTTCAGGATGATCAAGACCTCCATGATCACTTACATTCCCTCTGCCAGCCTCCTGACAATAGCAAGGCAGTATGAATACAGGGGAAGAGCACCAGAGAATATAATTTTCGTTCCTTTAAGGAGGCTTTCAAATACTATCAGCTTAGTGTCTCAAAAGTGTAATTTGATTTGCAATGGAAAATGTATTTTTACATGGATGCTTTGTGTGTGTTATAACCAATTTTGCTTAAAACTGCATTCTGTGCTCCCTGGGCATAGAAGACCAAAATCTCCATCATGACACAGTATTGATAGAAATATTTTAGTATTTTCGGTATAAATAATTCAATTGTAAATTGTCTGATGTATAGAACACCAGATATACACATGCGAAACATGGAATCTACTCTGAATTATGCTTATGTCTTATCTTTACGTTAAGCATAATTGCTTTTGCACCCTGGTCTGAGTTAAAATTTGAAATTCTCCCTTTATAACCAGATGCAGCAGCAGGCATATTTCATTCTGCCAGATCTGAATATATGCTATATCCTGTGCCATACTGTTTGGCTTTTCAGTGTTAGCATGAATGACTATCCACTGGTAGATTTAAAAACCTTAACTTCATCATCATTTGAGTGTTTTCAGCATTCACCTATAGCTAACTTAAATTTGGAGGATGCAACAGATCTTAACATACAGATACTAGCAGCTCTCTACCAATCAAGCAAAATGAGTATAATTTATTACCCTTAAGGCTTCAGCAGAAACTAAACACTTCCACTTAAAGCAAAATGATCTGGTCTTGATTTTGAGAACTCCATTTGCTATGCTTCATGTCTGTGGAACTTCAGACTTCTGGATGAGACTTAAACAATCCCAGGAGTTCACTTCTTTTTCCTCCCAGGCATTATGAATCCTTGAATGCCTCACTACCTCAGTCAGACTGGATTTACCTTTATAGTCTGCAGGGACTGATAGATCCTACAAGGCTTAAGCTCTCCATTTTTAAAGAAGCTGGCTAAACCATCTCCAGTTATAACAAGGGGTAAAAAAAAAAATAAAATTAAAGCTTCAAGGATTAGTCAGCTTAACTTGACAATTCCCATAGGAACCATTTTCCACTGAGATCCCTTATTTTAAGAGTTGGATTTCTTAATATGTCTCCTGATAGCTGACCTTCCTCTTCAGACATAAATGATGTGTTGTACATGAAGGGAACCACATATGCTTCTACTCAGTGTTGATCTTTGTAAAGTTTTCAAAGCACCTGAGTCTGGCAAACTCCATTCCAAAGTGTTTAAAGAGCTGACACCACTACCTTTAAAAATTTGTGAAGGGTGTACATGGTAAAAAGACCATAAAAGAGTAAATGTAACATCTACAAAACTGAAAAGAAATGGAACTCTGGAATAGGTGTCTTGAAGAGACTATGTAGTCTCCTGTTTGGAGGTCTTCAGGATTAAGTTTCTGATCTCTACTAATATACAGACTTCTGAGTTTTTTCCAAAAGTTGAGGTGTACATTGTGTCTCCCTTCCATTTAGACTTTCTGACATCTAATAAATATTGTGATCTCACATTGCAGTCCTCTTCTCAAAGACAATGTCTAGACTCTCTAACAAATGGGCTATCACATTACTCAATTAAAATAAAGAAGTCATTCTCTTCTAGTCAAATAATTTTGTATGACATGTGGGTATTTAATATCTTTAAGAGCATTCAACAGCTTAAGCTTACCAGAAGTTTGCAAGAGGCCAAAGGGTTATTAAAATACAGTCATATTCACACAGAGGAGAACCACATGCACCTTGTTTCATTATGAAAAAAATCTAAACCCCAAAGTTTTCCCAGGTTGGGAAAAGAAATTAAGACCTGAGCATATATTCAGCCACAGACATTGCTTCACCCTTGCAAGGTATCAGAAATATATCTGATATATCTGAGGGCAAACATCAATTTTCATAAAAGGGAAAAAAGGAAGACCCAGGTAACTATAGGCCAGTCAGTCTCACCTCTATGCCCAGCAAGATCATGGAGCAGATCATCCTGAAGGCTCTGCTATATGGCACATGGAAAATGAGGAGTTGATTGGTGGCAACCAATATGACTTCACTGAGGGCAAATCGTGCTTGACTAATCTAGTGGCCTTTTATGAGAGAGTAACAGCATCAGGAATTGACATCACCTACCTGGCCTTGTGCAAAGTCTCCAACACACACAACATCCTGGTCTCTAAATTGGAAAGAAATAGATTTGATGGATGGACCACTCGGTGGATAAGGAATTGGCTGGATGGTCACACTCAAAGAGTTGTGATCAATGGTTCGGTGTCCAAGTAGTGACCAGTAACGAGCAGTGCTCCTCAGGGATCAGTGCTGTTTAACATCTTTGTCAGTGACATGGAGAGTGGGATCAAGGCACCCTCAGTAAATCTGCAATTACATCAAGCTGTGTGATGCGGTCAACAGGCTGGAGGGAAGAGATGCCTTCCAGATGGACCTTGACAGGCTTGAGAAGTGAGCCCATGCCAACCTCAGGAACTTCAACAAGGCCAAGTGCAAGGTCCTGCCCCTGGGTCAAGGCCATCCCAAGAACAAGTATAACATGGGTACAGTATGGATTGAGAGCAGTCCTGAGGAAAGAGACTTGGGAGTGCTGGTTCATGAATAACTCAACATCAGCCAACAATGTGCAAGTGCATCCCAAAAAGCCAGCTGTATCCTGGGCTGCATCAAAAGCAGTGTGGACAGCAGGTCGAGGGAGGTGATTATCCCCCTCTACTCAGCTCCTGTGAGACCCCACCTGGAGTACTGCATCCAGCTCTGGATCCCCCAGTACAAGAAGGACATGGATCTGTTGGAAAGGGTCCAGAGGAAGGCCACAAAGATGATCTCTCCTATGAGGACAGGCTAAGAGAGCTGGGCTTGTTCAGCCTGGAGAAGAGAAGGTTCTGGGGAGACCTTATTGTGTCCTTCCAATATCTGAAAGGGTCCTACAAGAAAGATGGGGAGGGATTTTTTAAAAAGGCTTGTAGTGATAGGACAAGGAAGAGGACAGATTTAGATTGGAAATAAGAAGTAAATTTTTCACTCTGAGGGTGGCAAGACAGTAGAACAGGTTGCTCAGGGAAGTCGTGGATGCTCCATCACTGGATGTATTGAAATCTAGGCTGGATGGGGCCTTGTGCAACCTGGTCTAGTGTGAGGTGTCCCTGCCATGGCAGGGAGGTTAGAACTACATGTTCTCTAAGGTCTCTTCCAATCCCAACCTTTCTATGATTCTATGATCAACTGTTCTCGCAGCTCCTAGCTAAAACAAACTACTTGTCTCTAGTTAACATAACTTTTATACTTCCTAATAACATTTTAAAGAAACGGAACCATTTTCTGTTCTAAATAAGGACAAAGTTTTCAATACAGATCAATGGCTAAAAAAGACTTTTGACTTGGAGTCATGGAATCCTCTATTATATTTGACTTAGAAAGACACAGTATTTTGATATTTTCACCCAAAATTAAGCTTTTTTGGTGACAGAGTCAAGATCTGTATCAAAATAAATTCCATAATATGGCTACAGTCGGAGTAAATAACAAAACCAAAGACATTCTATTCCAGTGCTTCATTTGTTTTCACCTCAAATAGCTCAAGACATCTTACAGACAACAGAAATCTAAGAAACCTCTCTTAAACTTCATGATCTACAAGGAAGATGATGAAGAGCCTGGCTTCCCATGAAGTACATAGCTCTGTGAACAACCTGATGGAAATTATGAATCATTAAGAAAGATTTCACATTTGCCTTGACCCTCTTTGAACAATGAACAGTGCAGAGAAGTCCTTGACAGTCAACCAGTCCATGCAGTAACAAGGCTAAATCCCTGCCAGTCCATGAGCAGTCCCCTGGGCTAGATACCAAAGGGCTGGAGCAGGTTATCCAAACCCCTGTGATGCTACGAGTCATAGGAACTTAAATAGCTACCCAGACAGGCTGTCCTAACTTGGACAGGCCTCCTCAGTCATATTTACAACCTCATTTAACTCCTTCTCACAGGCTTGGGGTGCTCAGTAAAATCTGAGGCTGTGTTCATTATGTATTACCCAGAAAAAACATACTGGATTTTGATTTATCTTCTAAGTTAAGTGTTCACGTTTCTTTTCCTAGGACATCTGCTTTTGTGATGCTATTCATGGCCCATAAGGTGTGGTAACAGTAATGCATATGTATGTGTATGCCACTTTTGTCTGCCAAATGACACTGAGAGAAGTGGTGATGCGCAGTCGTCCCTGCTCCCTTTCTGCATCTTTTTCAGAAAGATACCACAAGGCAGTAACAAGAAGGAAAACAGTACCTTGCAAAATCCAGTTCACAAGTTGAGCTAGACATGAAGTCAAACCCAGAAGGATGACTTTTCCCCTCAAAAAATGAAGTAAGAAAATTCAGCATAACAAACAAAAGCAATGAACATAATTGTATCTGTACTCCTGGAGCATGCTTCATACAGCTGTCACAAAATACTACTTGAAAATATAAATCCAGGATGACTTGTCTTGAATGCATCATAGATAAGGAAAGCAAACAGTGAGTAACAGTACAGCAAGCTGGTCATGGATACTGAATGAGAAACAATACTGTGTGGGATGCTATAGAAATCTATTCATATATTCATTAGGTAGGTGCCCAAGAGGTAATTGCCAGTTTGCATTTATTTTGCCTGTAGAAAAATTGGAATTTGTCCCTTCAGAAACATTCAAAGCAAAAAGAGTTGATCAGGAAAGAAATGTTTTTGAGAAACAGAATTAGATTCAGCTTTGGAAAAGGTTAAATATAAGTAGGGGAAAGAGTTTGCTACTAACATTGGTAAGGTCACATAGGCCTCTTTCTACAGACCATCCATCTAGGTTGTGACTGTAACAACATACATAGGGAATCTCAGACCACAGGTGTGAGGGGTAAAGAATCACTGTTGCAGTATTGATCCTTTCTCTTCTGAGCTGTCCAAATACATATTACACTGTCAATTTTAAGGACAGCTTCAAATTACGGAGCATTATATATTTGTCTTCCCCAGATGCTGAATAAAGTGACTCATGAATTTCTCATTAGTATGAATGCCTTTTTCAGAAAATAGACATTTAGAGGAAAATTCTAGTTTTACCCAAAATATTTCATTCTCTTTAGAAAAATTCTTAATGGTATCTGATCTTTTTTCTTCTGCAGGCAAAAAGGAAGATTAATAAATGTTTGCAGCTCACAGATTGAGGGTGGTGTTTTCTGGGGGTTTTGTGTTGTTTTTTTCACTTCCTGGAAATTCATTCCCATAAAATCCAATATAGTATATATTTTTTAAATCTCAAATTTGAGACAAGCTTTTATCACTCTGTTCTTTCTAATTTCTTTCTATTACTGATTATCACGCCTGAAAAAAGAACACATCTGTCTACAGGCATGAGAAGGTTGCAGACAACTAGAAGGGGTGGTGAAACAGATCCAAGATCACAATAGCACTAGGCAAATAAAAATTCAGTGTCCCAATGGCAAAGATATATTAAACAAAAGCACAGTATAGCTCTATGAGATCAAAAATTTGAAATTTAATTGAAAAATAATTGGGAGAACAATTTTTTGTTGACAATGGCATAAATTTTATTTATCATTAATATATTACAGGATAGTGTCATTGCAATTTTTTTCTCTCTTTCCATAAGCAATGAAAGTGGTGGTGTTGTGTGGTTTTCTGACTACACACAATTTTTTTAAAGTCCTGGCTGAAAGTTTTACAGAAAGATACAGTCTTGGAAAATATTAAGTTCTAAACAATATCAAAACAGAAGTGCTGGGGAGAAAAGATGGACTCAAATTCATATCTCCCTATGGGAAAGTCTGAAGTACTATCTCAGGTACAATATTAAGCCCTGGAAAATTGACAGGAAAGAAAGACATTATGAATGCATCAAATTAAAGAAAAGTTTCAAAGTTTCAAAAATATTAGACCTGAGATTATCTAACCAAGAGACAGGGAACCAGGCTCTGTTCAATGGCTCTCAAAAGTACTTGTCACATACAAGAAGTGATCTAACTGGGCTATGCAAGCCATGTGAGCCACACTTCAAAAGCCTGTACCCAGGCTTGTGAATAGAGGAAATACAAAGACAAGGCCATGCCAATGTTTTAAACTTTTATACAGGACTTTGAAATCCTCATTTTAACATACTTTAAGGCATTTAAGGCAATCAAAACATATTTTAAGCTTGCTTTTGCTGCAGTTTTGTTTCAGTAAAGTCCATATTTTTTTTTTATTTGGTTTGCCTCGCTGCACAGTGTTTGGTACAAAGAAAAAGAAATGTTAACTCTGCTTACCATAATCAATAATTGATGGTTTAAATAGCAAAAAAAGAGATCTATTTTCACTACTTTCCAGTTTTATGTCCACAGGGGAAAAAAAAAAAAAAAAAACAAAACCAAAAACCAAACCAAAAAGAGACTGTTGCTTTCCAAATCTTCCTCATGCTGATTTCACTTACAAAGGAATATCCCTAAATTCACTTACATAGAACAAGGTAAACATCTGGAGAAACATTCTGGTCCTATTTGGATAAAATGACCAATGGAAATTATAGGAATTTTTTGTAAATACTTTACTGACTTTGCAGAAAGTTTAATTGCTAGTCCTGGTGGACTAACATCCACTATTCCCCAGCCACCCAACACAGCTGACAGCATCTGGAGAACTGCTACTTACAGAAGTCAAAAAATTGGGATAGGCAATTGTGCCTGATAAAGCAAGTGTGGGCTTGCATCACAGTAAAAGAGGGAAATGAAATGTCCAGTCAGCTTTCTTATTTTCTCCTGTAACTTTCCCAGTATTCACTTAAAAAGGATAGATAAATGTTGTATGAAAAGAGTGTGAAAATTTAATGTCAAAGCAAAATATTAAAATAAAGATTAATTAATGCACATATATAAACTTTGCAATCTTATATATTTAGTATGAGAGAAGGAGATCTATTGGTACATCCAAGAATAAAAGAACACCAAGTTCCTCACCAATATTTCACAGAAATATTATTTCTGATATAACAAAATATTCCTTGGAAAGTCCAGCCAGTTATTTCTGGGATGTGCTGTTTGCCAGGAAAACAATACAGACAGGAATTTGAAAAGACTAAGAAATTATTTTTTAAAAAAACCTCAGTGATGACTGGGTTCCCAGTCCTGTAGTTCTTTAAAACTATTTGTAAACTGAAGTATCAGTGAATGCTTTTATCTTCACTTTAATAATCTATAAAGGTGATAAAGTGACATATCTTAGTTGGTGTACTAAAGACAAAATTATTTGTCTCACTGGAGCCTCTTTCTGAGACTTCCCAGAGGTAAAAGATTTATAAATTATCTCTTCATTGTATCAGAACTCTAACAAGCCTTCCTTCTATTTTAGGTAGGTATTTCAAGCCTTGTAGTAATGTTGTCAAACAATAAAGCAGATTTTTATATTTATTGAACTGTAATCCAGGCAGAATCCATATTGTGGATTCTGTGCAAACAGTGAAAACTGTGCAAACAGTGACTATTTTTAGTATCTCCATCAAATTGTACAAGAAACTAGAACAGGTATTATCACCATTTAAAAGGGATAAAAGGCCTTATTAAAAATGTATAGCAAAAATAGTTAAATAATCATGTCATTCATAAGTCTACAGTTTTCTTCTTTCAAGATACTGTTGAAAGCAAAACCAGACTTCTTTTTTATACAGACCAAAGTAGCAACTTAGCATTTGCGTTGTCACATAACAGCAGACTGAAC
Source organism: Megaceryle maxima (assembly GCA_024605025.1). Lineage (NCBI taxonomy): Eukaryota > Metazoa > Chordata > Aves > Coraciiformes > Cerylidae > Megaceryle > Megaceryle maxima. The sequence goes on from JANHGN010004522.1 coordinate 9,651, forward strand.
TAATGGAGCAAACTGGCTTAACTGGCTGCTCAACACTGATCTCCTTCAGCATGTTAACTAATTTGAACTCTTGCCCCTTAATTTGGCTTTTGTTTTTAATTTCTGATGACAATCCATTTGTAATCCTCTTGTTCCTGATGCATACTTTACCATACAACACAGTTTAAATATCTGACCATTTCATTGCCTGTTTCTCCCAAGACACAGACAAGAACAGGATTATGCATTGTACCTTGCTGTTTCCCTTCCCACTGCAGTAAAAAGGGACCTTATTCAAAAACTATTGGAACCCGAATCATTGCTTAATTCGTATGAAAATGATATAAACAATCACTTCTTATTTCAGTCTACAAATTCTACATCCCGTATCTACGTTCAACTAGTTAATAATGCTGATTTACAGTAGATAGCAGAGTATTCATATTCTTACTGTAGAGATGGAAAGGGATCAAAGGGAAAGAGGTTGCACAAAGCAACAACAAAAAAAAACACAAACAAAAAGCTTCTCATAGGATTCACTCAAGTTACAGCATGAAATACCCATTTGTGTCACTGGCTTCCTGATAAAAGTCGTCAGAAAATAGAAACAGTATACACACTACTTAGAAACATTTTACTGTTTATGTTTATTTGCTAAATGTTTAGAAACATTTTTATTTAGCAATAATATTTTACTATGAGCTTACACTTTGCCTACAGAGGTCTAAGACCTACTGCAAAATCAGCAGTGTAGCAATTTAAGAAAAATCCTAAAAAGGAGCTGATTTTTGGGTGTGGCTAAAGGATACAGGAATCTGACCAAAAATCAATTGTTTGGCTTTGGTTTTTTTGTTTGTTTGGTTGGGTTTGTGTGTTGTGGGGGGGGTTGGGTTTTTTTTGGTTTGGTTTGGTTTTGGTTTTTTGGTTCTTTTTAAATAAAATGTAGGGTAAATAAAGACAATTGCTTGCAGATAGGTTGCAAGCAGATGTGAAAATTATTTCCTATGGTTACAATTAATTAAAATGCAGGGATAAAACAGAAATTTCCATTAGAGATCCACTCCAGGAAGTTACAAATCACACAGTACACGACTGTACATGTGAGAGCTGGAGGCATTCCTTTCTTGACAAATATGATGAAAAACAAAGGTTAAATGCTTTAAGACACAGCTGTTTAACAATTTACTTCATAGTAGGAACCTTTCTGCAGTAATATTGGATTACAACAGGTATGTTAAAGATATACAGGAAATTAACTACATGATTAAAACTCCTTTCTTAAGGGCCCAACCTGCACAGTTGGTCAAAGATACATCTTTCTATCCTTGAAGAATGGCTATCATCTCTTCTTCATATTTATCCTATAGCACTGAGTGCTTATAAATATTTTACAGTTCACACGATCATACTTACTATTAAATTTTTGTAGGGCCATATGAATATCTGGAATGCACTTTTTTTTCAGCAGTATGGGGATGGTGTTTTTCTGAAGAAAAAAGAAAAAATTACTCTGGTATCAATCCTGTCTTCATCAGCTAGCTGCTGAAACTCAAAATATATGCAATTTGTCAATTAAAGACACAAAATGGTAGGGTGAAAAAAAAATGCAGTGCAATTCTTTTGGTGCTGGACATGACACAATACCTATAATTATGTTGAAACATCTCAAAAAGACAGAACAGAATATCAAAAGAACATGAGAAAAATATTTTTTTCTGAAATCATCCTGGGACATTCTTAGATGATTGTAGCAGCTGAAACAACTACTCATGCCCTTCATGTCAGTGTCTACAGTGAATGGTTGTACTGAAAAAATCTGTAAGATGAATAATCATAGCATCATAGAATCATTAAGGTTGGAAACAACCTTCAAGATCATCAAGTCCATAAGCATGTTTTAGTCAGCCTTCACTAAAGAAATGCTGTGGCCAGGCCTCTCTCATTCTGAATAGAGGGAGTTTTCAGAATTATGATTTTCACCTCATGCAAGGGAATGAGGTTCCCTTTGGTTTGTGAAGTGAAACAGCATTGAGCCATTTCCAAAGTGCATTTCAGATAAATCATTCCAACCTTCCAAGGCATGCAGCTTCATTATCAAAAAGGACACCGGTGACTACTCTGGCCACATGTGACCTGGAACTGCTGCAAGGACAGTTGTACAAAAATGTAAACTATGCCAGGGTTTTAGATTTTCACCTCCATGAGCCTTAACTGGGACTGAGTGTCATGAAATGAGCATGCTTTGAAAAGAGGGAGTCAGGACACGTTAAAGTATCTTTACTGGGGAAATGAAGATGGGCAGCAACCATCTACCTCCAGCTTCTGATGCCTTCATAAAGCTCCTGCACAGAGATCTCAGCCGGAGTTGGATTGGCAAGAAAACCTTTCTCAGCATCGTTCCCTGAGAACTGACTCATTTTGTCTGAAATTGCTCATGAGGCAGCAAGCAGCGGAGTGAAGCGCCCTGACCTCTGCAAGTCAGAGTGAGGAGGAAGACAAGAGAACCGAGCAATCTCCTCTTCAGCTGGCACAGCTTCTAAAAGATGCAATAATGGCTTCAATAAATCAGTGGTAGCAAATTTGTGCTTTAGGTATTCTCAAACATTCATGTATGCAAATAGCATACCATTTTGTGTTGTTCATCTGTCACTGGTACACAGAGCAATACCATTAGGCACTAGATTCAGCATGTAAGAGCCTACACTAGCAAAACTAAAGGAAGTAGTGTGTTTAGTTCCAGTTCAGATAGAAACATCCTGACAAATTTATTTCAGCTGTGGAAATTCACATATACGCTGGATCTATGATCAGCTTATTCCTCTGTTGCAACTTTTACAAAGAACCTTCCTGATCATTCACTTTATATTCCTATTTAAAATGAGAACATGTGACAAAGCTATTTTAATCAGGAAGATAATATCTCAGAAAACCAGTTTGTTTTGTTTTTTTCTTTTGAGATAATGACAAGCTTGTATTGATGATGCCAAGTTAGGCAGTAGTGTTGATCTGCATGAGGATAGGGAGGCTCTACAGAGAGACCTGGATAGATTGGATCAATGGGCCAACATTAACAATAATGAGCTTCAACAAGGCCTAGTGCCAGATCCTGCACTTGGGCCACAACAACCTCATGCAATGCTACAGGACTGGGGAAGAGTGGTTGGAAAGCTGCCTGGTAGAAAAGGACCTGGGGGTTCTAATTGACTAGCAGCTGAATATGAGCCAGCAGTGTGCCCAGGTGGCCAAGAAAGCCAATGGCCTCCTGGCTTGTATTAGAAATAGTGTGAGCAGCAGAAGTAGGAAGGTGATTGTCCCCTTGTACTCAGCACTGGTGATGACATACCTTGAGTATTGTGTCCAGTTGTGGGCACCTCAATACAAGAGGGATATTGAGGTGCTGGAGCAAGTGCAGAGGAGGGCAATGAAGCTGTTGAAGGATCTGGAGAATGAATCTTACAAAGAGTAATTGAAGGAGCTGGGACTGTTTAGTTTGAGGAAGAGGAGACTAAGGGGAGACCTCATCACTCTCTACAACTACCTGAAAGGCCATTGTAGAGAGGTTGATGATGGTCTCTTCTTACAGGTAATTAGCGATAGAACAAGAGGGAATGGATTCAAGTTGCAACATGGTAGGCTTAGACCAGACATTAGGGAAAAAATTTCCACAGAAAGAGGAGTCAGACACTGGAATAGGCTGCCCAGGGAAGTGGTTGAGTGACCATCCTTGGATGTGTTCTACGGTCATTTAGATGTGGTGTTGAGGGACATGGTTTAAGAGTGAACTTTGTAGAGTAGGGTTAATGGTTGGACTTGATGATCCCAAGGGTCTTTTCCAACCTGAATGATACTATGATACTTTGCATTACATGCATTAGAATTTATCTATTACCTCTACATCTTGTTAGGAATGCAATAAAGTATGAGAATGTACAAACTGAAGTTAGACATTTCTTATAGCATGTTTGATTACAAATGTTAAGAATGACAATAGAAACTGGAATTCTAGCAGCTAAATGAAAAACTCAGTGTCTGCTTTGCTTGAAAAAAATTATGTCCACCTGGGAAGTTACTGAATAGTACACTGGGAGGATTCGTTTCTAGCAGGCCTCCTGCATAGAGGATAAGAGTAGTGAAATAATAATGCAATCACACGGTTAGATAAGAGTATGGTTACTGCTTAAGTAATTTTAAAATATCTGTGGCTAAAAGATTACCAGACCCCTGCCTTTGTTATTTTTTGATTTTTTTTTTTAGGTAGTGAAGTTTTCTCAGTTAGTAAATAAAATAATTAATTAAAAGAACTCACGAACCCCACCAATTTCCCCATCTTTAACTTTCTGGTTAAACAGGACCCTACCTAACAGTACAATCTTTTATCACTACTCTTATTAAAAGCAGTATTTAAGAAACAAGAGCTGCCTTTCAGGAATTTCAAGTAACTGTTTTTTAGAGGGAAAACATTACTTGTATGTATGCTGGGCACAGACATATCCTGACAAATATGCATCAAGCTGAGATGCAGAAACAGTCACTAGTGCATTACAGAGATGCCTGAATGCATTAGCCCAGAAGCAGCATAGAATTAAGTGCAGCTCTTCCATTTTTGGCACAGTAGAGACTTCTGCAGTGCTTTGAGGCTGTATCAGGTTGGGCTGGTATGAGTTTCATCCCATGAGATACAGCAGTTGTCCATTCCTAGAATGGAGATTATATGCACTGTTACATTTAATTAAACCTTAGGTCCAAATTCCATGCTCACTATTTGGCACATAAAGTATGAGAAATGCATGCAGCATGCTGTGTCTTGGAATGAAGAGAGAGGAAAGCAGCAGTGCAGGCAGGCATACTGTATTCTCATCACAACTAGCCTGAAAGAATACTGCAGACAACATTATTCTGCTCAGAAAGAGCCTTCCCTTACCTGCATTTGCTGCTGACATTAAGAAAGTTAAATCATAACTATGAGGTCTGAAATCATAACTAACAGTTCTCCCTACCAAAGCTTTTGTTTGATAATAGTCAGTCCAAGTGTTTTAAGAATGTTAAAATGCTTACCTTAAAATAGCAATTCACTCCTGGAATTGGAACTTATGAAAGGAAACTGTGCCAAAATGCTTGTGTTTGAAGTCTGTGCTGATTCATCCAGCTGAAGGTTTGGCCACTGCTTGAAGTACTATACCAGACAATGCATAAAGGATGATAAATGCAAACAGGATATACAGGGGATAAAAGCTGGAAGAACACCAAGCAACTCCTTAGACAACAGAATGTACTGTCACTGCTGCTTGCAACAATTTTGACACAGCTTATTGTGCAGAAAGTTGAAATGTTCTTTATATAATCAAAATATAATGACAGATAAAGAACATCTAACTTGAAAGTCAAACATAGGTAGCCAGGAAACATCTGTTCCACACGAATTATCACAGAGCTGGACAGAGGAAAATGAAACAAGGCCAGACTAAAAAGTCTTTGATCCATGCAAAATCTTTACAGGTCTGACAGTAAATCCGTCTGGTCACCCAGGCAATTGGATAGCATCAAGAAGAGGTTATCAGCGGTTTACAACTACCCGTCCTTCAAAATATAACCAGTAGCTTAGCATTTGTTGGAAATAGAAGCATGCTCAAATGCTTCACACTCTTTCCTTTAGCACGCAGGTCTTACAGACATTTGGCACTGGAGAGGGAGGCATACGGAACTCAGAAGGTTTTGTCCTTTTTCACAGCTGAGTGACATATTTCAACTGCATGAGTCTTGTATTTTATCCCAGAATTTGCCCAAAGTAATTTTTTTCGCTCTTACTGTGCATGTTCTTAAAAACACACAATTTTCATCTCTTGGTGCTCCTCCCAAATGCTCATATACTCTTCAGAAAGGAAATAAATCATATTACTGTACCTTAAAAACACAGCTCCTGAAAACAGCTCGCATATAAATGTGAAAAGACTATAGTAAAATAGAGAATTTCACAAGTATAAAACATTTTTGGCTCCAGAACATAAGTCTTTTATTTAATGAAGAATTGCTATGGCAAATGTATAATGTCAGTGTTCTGATAGTTACATATTACTTTCAAATGATTGCTTAAAAATAGACTTGCAAAAGGCTACCACTGGGAAAAAATATTCCAGTGCCAAGTTTGGGTTCTGATTCCCAGTCAGAATGACTGTTAGGGTTATGGCCTCCAGATCTAGCCCCAGTATTGCTGGACAGACAGCTGAGGAGTGCTGCAAAATACAGCTCGGTGCTTAAGGGTAAACTAGCACTTTGAAACATCAGGCTGTAAGAGTAGCTTTTCCAGAAGCACTTTTGCAGTTTATGCAGTTAGGATGAAGGCAAACTGGAAGGGACCGTAGCCTCACAATCCCACAAAGCAATGCATTTCTGTTGTGGCTCAGAGCTGCAGAACACGATGGGCTAAAGCTGTGTACCCAGGTGACTGGTACTTGCAGTGGGACAGGCAGGGAGGCAGGCAGCCAGACACAGAGTTAGGTCATCTGTTACAGCTGCCTCAAGGATGCTATAATCTATGCCAGAAGCAGCTTTCACTGAGTCATTTAAAGCACACTCCTCACAAGTTGCTCCAGCAGAACAGAAACCTTCATAGTGCCTATATGTGAGGTCACTGTAGAGTAGCCAGTAAATTCACATCCTAACTAATGGTGTACTAACTTTCACATGTACCTACCCCCAACTGCCCCTGACTGACTTAATGGCTAGAGCCCTGCACTAAGGAATGAAGCTGCCGTTCCTCAGTGCAGGGGGTACTTTTCTTTCCCTTCAGTCTGTCCCAGACTTTTGATTGTAAGTTCCTTGGGGAAGGTAGTGTCTTATATTTAAACAGTGAGAGTCTGCTTGTGGGAGGATTTTGTAGCTGTTACAGCAAGAATAGTAACCATGAAAAGCAGAACTAGCAAAACAAAAGCTTAATAAAACACAAACAAGCATAATTTCCAATTCCAAGCTACTTAAATCGGGTAATACAGCTATTTTGAGGATTTTAGTCAAAACAGCTTTTCAAAGCATAGAAATACATGATGCCTCCACTTCACAAACCAACTGAACATGTCCTTTTGTTTGCAACGCCAAGCATCCTTCTCCAGAGGAACCCAAGGTGCCAGTGGGGACCTCCCAAAACCATAGAATAAATTTGTGAGCTTGCTAGACCACACCTGAAGAAAAGTTTCATACAACTCCAAAATGCAGGGCAAAAGATGAAACAAGGAAAACTTCTGAATGCAAACACCTACATACTTGATAGGCTTGGGTATCTGTAACCTGTGACCAATGCACTTCTGCTTGGATAACACAGTGACAGCACTAATGTGAAACACTGCATAGCCAGACAGAGCAGAGCCTCTGTTGCTAGCTAATATGACTACATACAACTATAGTTCTTACTTTACTTGTCAGTATTAACACAGAAACTTTTACAAATGCACAATGATGAAAATGCACATTTCCTGAATACAAAATGCACAATGATGGTGATTTGAAGTTATCATTTGTTTCATCTTTTTTTCCAAAGTCGAGTATGGATTGATTGTTACCTTATTTATTATTTACATTGCAATAATGACTTGATACCAAATCCATGTATTTTTCTGCTGGAGTAGACATTATTTGTGAATCTGTCCTTAGCAGATCATTCTTTTACAGGCTTTTGTAAAATACTTAATGTGAAGCTAAAAGACAACTGAGGATTGGCTGGGACCTTGCTGAACCCACTGCCTACTGTGCTTTCCATTAGTACTTTATCCCTTTCTGTACTTGCCTCTTGCTAATAATCATCTGATATCTCTCATTCCATGTTAATCTCCTTGAGCAGGGTTTATCTCTTAGTTCCTTATATAGCACAACAGTTTCTACCCGTGACTAGGGCACCCAAAAGCCATAGAAATAGCAACAATAATGCCAAATGCAGTATGATTATGAAGAATATGCAAATGAATAATAGCTTGATAGGGTTGAAGGCAGTCTTAGTATACTTGCTCATTAAGCTTTTAAGTCAAAGACCTATCTATATTTCTAGAGGAGAAAATCAATTAGCTTTTCATGAGGGCCACAACTTAACATATATCCCAACAATTGTGCTGACAGTACCATACCACAGTAGAAGAACCAGGGATTAAAATGTAGGGAAAAACTA
>JANHGN010004522.1:17881-28158 GCA_024605025.1 Megaceryle maxima
AGGTGGAAAAACCAGGGATTTAAATGTAGGGAAAAACTAGTGTTGGATGGTAAAGGTCACAGTAACTGCTAGATGTTTGCAGTAAATCAAAATCATAAGAAACCTATCATTTATGGGTTTATATATTTATGCACTGTAAAACAAACAAACAAAAACAAAAACAAAAAAGAAAAAACTCCAACTTAAATCTGGTAAAATGAAGAGAGCTAGTCTAATCATTCTGGGATTGGTCTGTCAAGCAGCCACTAATTAGTCTTTATGGAAATAAGAGAAAAAAAAGGATATTTTGAAATTTATTAAATGAAACCTGATGTATTTTGGTGGTTTCTCAAGTTGGCTGAAAGAACACAACAGGAACATTTCCTAGGATCATGTCTGTTTTGATGGCAAAGTGTCAAAATACACATTGACAAGTCTCATTTTGAATAGTTTAAGGCACTTTCTTCTGAAAAATTATTTAAATTTTATCTCAATTGGGTATTATGTCAGAAAGCCACTTTTTCTTTTTTTTTTTTCCCCACTATCTCCCTTTTGTGAAAAATTCATTCTCACAGACAGATGTAAAATCATTTTTCCAAGTTTCAGAACATCCACCTATTTAGCATTTTCCCTTGAAAATTTTCAAGTTGCAAGTTTTGTTCACATGGGCATAAAAGTCCTGTATGACCACTTCAGAACCAGAGATTTTGTATGTTTGCATGTTCAGATGGTATGATAACCCGGAATGACTGAAATTAAGGGAAATGTCCACTAAAAGCTAGACATTTCCAGCTTTCAGCAAGCAAAAAAAAATGTTAACTGCAAATATTGTTTTAAATCAGCATGGAAAAATCAGAAGGAAATATTACCTACACTTTTGTTTTATTTCTGATTCAGCTCCATTTAGGATATATTAAGCATCTACTACTTATGCATAAAGGGGGAGAAATTAATAAAAAAGCTTTTGTATGGTGATAGCTATTATTTATGGATGCTAAAATAAAAGGATAATTACTTTTAGAATGGAAGATAAGATATACTTCAAAGGAGAGGGCAGCAGGTGAAGTGCTTTTGACAATATTTTTTCCATGCTTTGAACACATATGGCTAACAAACTAATGAGGTGCCTTTCTAGTATGAACTGTAGGTCAGAAAAATCCATGATAAAAGTAATTATTCTCTTTTTGAAAATCCTTGGGTCAGAGAGGAGACATGACATGACTATATTACAAGTTTGTTCTGTAATGGTAAGTTTGGCTGTTTCCTGCCTTTCCCACTGCAAAGTGGCACATTGTCTATCTCCTCACACATCATCTATGACAGTAATTTTCTTGCCTGCTAACAGATGAAAAGCTTTCTTTTAAAAGCTATTTAATAAAATCATCTATCTCTGCCTCTTGGGTCCATTTTTAGCAATTGAAAAGTATTTATTATGCTAAAAAAGGTGGCATGTCAAGCTGAGGGCTATTGTCACCCTCAGTCTTATTTGAAACCTGTGCTGACAATATGCATGAAGTATATCTGGCAAATGTGCAGGTAAGACTACCAGCACACAAAGGGCTCTGACCATACCAAGAAGAGAATCACACACGGCTTCCAGCCTCAGTCTGGCATCCCATTCCAAAGGTTAGCATTTCTCATCATTTGTAGCCAGAAAATCATGTTTGAAATTAACACATTACATCCCATTCACAGTTGCTATGGAAAAAGTGTATATCTATATTAATAATAATCCTGTGTAGGTCGATTTTATGTTCTGACAGGTTAACCTAATACTTTGTAGGGTATAGATAATACATTTATTCTCAAGAAAAACTTACCATGCCACTTGAAAAGTTACTACTTCATCTTTCTTCTCTCCCACACAGAACATCCAATTCTTTTAGCTAAAATATTAAGAGACATGATTACAGATGATAAAATGCACTTCTACTTTACTGAAATGCACCAGTCACTTGGGTACATTTGTATCTATAATATTTCCGTTTGGTTGGTTTTGCTCTTTTAAGCTGAAATGTCTCACATTTCTCTTTCAAATAAAAGTGCTTGAAGTCTCAACAATCTCAAGGGTCAAGAAAAACATTTTCCACCAAACTATCCTCTTAACTGGCTTGGGAAGAAATGTCAACCTATCAGCTGAGCATCCTGCCTCTCACTGACAGTATCATGAACACAACCCCCAGTGCTGCTGCTCTTTAATTTACTCTTCCTCATCTATTTTCTCCACCTGTGTTCCAAACAGACAGTTGTTTCTCTGTGAATTTGGAAGGGCAAGATTAAATCAAGGCCAAATTCAGTTGTTACATCTGACAGTTGCCCAAGAAAGCAAAATGTTTTCTTAAATTGAGCTTTGACATTGGATTCCTATGCCAGCTGCACAAGTTGTTCTGTCCTGGTAGTTGTTGACAGTAGCTATAAAAAGCATAATATATTCATTTTCAAAACTGTACTTATAAATCAGGCTACCATGACAGCTGGACCAGACATTTTACTGTCCTAATTGCAGTGTGCATAAGGAAGAATAAGAGAAGGAAGAGCTGAAAGCAAGAACTTTTATTTCACTGCAGTTCTACTTTTGTGTCGTCCACTCTCTAACCCTACTTTTCTTGTTCAAAATTGATAAAAGGGACAACATGTAGCAGCACCACTGATTGAAAATATGGCCATCATCTTGAAGAGGGAGGAAGAAAGCTCAGAGTGTGGTTTTACAAGTAAAAGACTCTGACATTTGTCTTGTCAAAAAAGTGGGTTGGTGCTACTTTTCTTATGCCTGTATTTGTAAAGCAAAACCAAGCAGAACAGTTTGGGAATTTATTAAAGAAAGATTGTTTTCAATCAAAGAATTGATAAGAAACAGACTTTTCACAGACACATGATAGTTCTGATGAAGTTTTTTTTATGTAAGAAAGACTTTCTCTGTCATCAGACATATTAAAACATGGAGAGGAAAAAAGCCAACTAAAATAACCAATTGGCTGGTCATTGGATCTACTACCTGGGTGAAGAGGGATCCAGATTCAAATCTCTTCTTGGTTACAGATTGTAAATTCCTTACCCAGGTTTTCTTCTATTTTTAAGTGTAGCTTTTTCACTCCATCTCATTAAAAATGTAGAAGATCTCAGTTTCTTCTCACTTCAGAATGGAAATGTCAACACCCTGCAGATTGAAGGAGCAGCATCTCATCTCTCTTGGGGACAGCCATATTCAGCTTGTACCAGGAAGCTGATTAATAGACCTAGTTGGGTGACAGAATGCATTTTTCTTATCCAGTAAGTAGGCCATAACAGTTGACGATTTAAAGTCACTTCTATGCGACAGAGATCAGCCCCTCCCCTTTCAAACTAATCTTAAAGACAAGGGTATTGAAAAGTAACAACAGTTCCAACGGCACATTTCTCACTCCCTTCTATCTAATGGTTCAACACTGACATCCTCAAGGGAGTGGATGGGAAGCTCTTTAATTCTGCAGAATTCCAACTTACCACATCTCTTTGTTCAAAACTGCATAAGGAGGCATTAGAAGGCTTCACAAAAAGGCCAATGCAACATCACAGGTAATGCAGGGAGGATGATGTACTTTCCCTTGAGCAGTGGCCTTGTGCTCTGAGCATTAGATTCCCAGCTGCTACGGAATGATCAAGAAGGAACAGTGTAGAAAGCAGCTTTCTTTTTGTCTGCAGGAGGCCAGGAGATTATCTGCTGTGTCTTCTGTAATCATCAGTGTAATTGTGATCCTGAGGTAAAGCAAATACAGCACTTCATACATGGATTTAACTACATCCAACTTACCTGGAAAATGAAGCAACATCAGCTACTCCATGTTTCAAGTGGCATATTTAAGCACCAGCACACATCTCAGATGGTCTGTAATATTCCTGAGGCAATTCTTTTGTTCCAGTAGAAGCCTCATATACACCTCATATACACATATATTTTAAGGTGCAGAATACAATGAAGGAAATGAGAAGAAGATTGCCAGAAGTTAATGTTAATTTTCTCCTTGCATGGCCATTGTTATTCACGTGGGTTTTGGATGAGTGAATACATAATCTTATATTTAAATACCATCAAGGGTTGATCCTTATTTACCTGTGCATGTAAGTAAATAAAGTAATGTAACCTCATTCATCAACTAACTGCCCTGAAATGATGGTTTTAAAATTCCTAGCTGTATTAAAATGCACACCTTCCTACACCACAACATCAGAACCTGTTGGCAGGTCTGTTATATACAGCTGTCAGCTACCTCAGCTGCTTCTGCACACTGCAGAGCACTACATATGTTGATGTCCCAAATGCTGAACAAAATTACTAAATATAGCAGCAAGACTAACTCAGCCTCATTCCAATCTCAAAAATAGTTGTAAGACAAACAATTACAAATGCTCAGGTACAGATAACAGGCTAACTCCCTTACCACAGTGGGATCATTTTCCTTGTTTGAGGATTGGTGAATTATAAACTGTCTCACCTGGAGTGTCAGGGACTCAGTTTCTAAGTTAAATTTTTTCTCCGTGCTATGGAGCAGTAACTGTAATTTAGCTGACTCAAATGTCAAAGATGAAAACATTCCTCTGAAATCCATTCTCATGTTGTTTGCATGCTAAATGCAAAGTGCTTAATCTGCTGCCATCACAGAAGCCTTTGCATATGCTGGAATTATTTATTCATGTTCCAAATCCTCTAATTAAGAATATGAAAGCCATGATAAAAATCATAATTCCTAAAATTAATAGAATGTCTGATACTTGCAGCATTATGCAAATGTTAACAAATTAACCCCTGCAATTATTCAGTGAGGTAAACTACTATTGTCCTAAACAAATGGCAGAAAAAAAAAAAAAAAAATACAAAGAAGCCAGTAGTTAGGTAAGACAATATTGCTAATAAATTGTGAGTAGGAGTGCACACCTACCCAAGCATTACCAAATCACTGACATTTTTCCTTATAATATCCTCATTGTTGTGTTTTTTAAGCTAGTCTTCACAGATCTTGTTTATAACAAACACTGAAAATGAAAATCATGATGCTCAGATTGTTATTACAAGGGGAAAAGAAACAGTGGCTGAAGGTTCTGGAACAGCAGAAAGTATATTCAAAGATATTGAAATATAACATGGAAAATAGATTAAATTAGTTAACCTGTCAAAGTCTCTCAGTAGGGGAACTGATCACAGTCAAGTACTAATACAAGGATGGTCTCCAACAGTAGACCCTTTGTTCATAGAGACAACAAAAAGATAAGAAAATCCAAGAAAGTTTAAATGTAAAACTGAAATTAGATGTATATAAAATTTTTCATTCTTCTGGAAAGGAATTTTTAGAGGGCTTTTTAATGCTGAAATAATGTTTAATGGATTTTTAGACTGTTCCAGCAATTATTTGTTATTGACTCAGTCAAAACCAACCCACTCCCACCAGTAGGTTTTCTGCATCCAGACATCAAAAACAACAGAGTTATTGCCATGCATTTTCACCAAGTGAAGTTAAAGTGACACTATTTATTTTCCATTTGGTACAACCCTGTACTTATAAGCCATCCTATGATCAAACAAGAAACATATATCTGGGATCCATTTTCCCAAAGAAATCAATTTTCTCCTAAATTTCTATTTCATAATTTTGTATGTTAAATCAAATTCAGGTCAAGCTTACGAAGTTGAAATGTTACAATGCTTAGACCCTGCATAATGTGGATACTGATCAATTTTGGTTTTTCTCCATCATCCAAGGTTTGGACCTTCAAAAGTGATGTGATTCATGTAGAAAAATAGCCCTGTGATGCAGTGAAGTCAACAGCTTGTTATGGTGCTGACAGTTCATAAAAGTCATTGTAAAGAGAGAAAGAAAAAAAACAACACTGCATGATTAAGTTTGGTAGTAGCTTGGTATTTAATAGGATTTCCTACAGAAAATACTTAGTATTTGGCAACTTCTGAATATTTCAGTGGCTTAGTCCTTAAAATGATTTAGCTACAATAGTTGTGGACTACAGATGCAGGAAACACCAACAGTTTAGATAGGTTGCAATGTTGTGAGTACATTCAGACACACGGTCAGTTAGGTTTTTATTAGGCTCCATATGGAAGGCCAAAGTACCAATGAAAGAAATTAAATTTCCAAGACCCAAGCAGCTGCCAGGGACTTGTGACCCAGTTTCTGTTGCCTCTCACAGTCCTGTGCTATAAAGTGATTAGAAAAATTGCACAGGTTTTCACAACAATGGATACATTATAGAAATTATCTGCAAAAAGCAATCATGGGACTTGCTTGGTGTTGCTACAAATATATAGGAAGTAGGAGGAAGCTGAAAATGAACTGCTAAAGTGCTGCCTCATAGGCCCTGAGATATCTGTAAGAAGATTTCAAATTCTGGTGAAAAAGGACTTCTGCATGATTTGTAATAAGCAGTTAATATTTACCAAAACCTTGAAAATTAGCATCAATGATTTAACCAAACTTCTAATATTAAAAATATTAAAAACTCATTTGCAACACTTGTTCTATTTTCAGATATACCATTAAAAGTAGTTTTTTACTTCAAAAGAAAGAAATCAGGTGTCAATAAAAACCGTACTGAATGTTTCCTTTCTCTGGTCTTGAAGAATTCAGCAGCAGGAGGGCAGACTTCGCAGAAGTCAGTGTAAGTGCAGTGGTAGCCCCAAAATTATTAAATGCTTTGGGGTTTCAATTTGAACAAGGAGGTTGTCTACAGTGAAAAAAATACTTGCTTTTTAAAAGAAAAAAGAAAGAGTCAACATTCTTGTGCCAAAGCCAGCCTGTGGACTAGGCATCTTTGTTACCATTCCCCATTTGAAGTGCATTTCCCCCACTCACTGGAAACTTTCTGAGTCTTTATTGTTCTGATGTACTTTGAAATGTTAGAAAACACATAATTTCTACATTTAAGAAATGAAGACAAAGTTTTTCCTTACCTCCAAGACTTCCAGGAGCAACATTAGGTTGCTAGACCTGCATTCTTTCCCACCTAAAGCAGTGTGTATGGCAGTGAGCACACACTGAACAGCAGACATGTATTCAAGAATAAAGTTCTACTCTGTTCTTTTTGCACGTCTTCTCACCATAACAGACCAGACAGAAAAAAAATCTGCTGATGTTTATTCCTAACACAGTTTCCTATTTGTTCCTCATAAACAGCAACACTTGTGACAGTTATCTTAACCCAAAAAGCTGGTTTAATACCACTCTGATTTCCACCAACACTCCAAAAGGAAGCATTTTCCTCATAGGGATATTTACCACTTCCTGAAAAATTCCCAGTGATAAAACTACATACTAATTTATGGCACATTATTCTCCTCATCTTAGACCTTTTAAATGGAAGGCTGAATAGAAGGTGGAGCTTTTTTACCCTCCAAGAAGTTTACAAGAAATAAATTATCATCCTGGCAGCACCCCAATAAGAAAGTAATGACTGTTCTTCTGTGTTACTTAGATAAGGAGTGGCAGGAAGGTAAGAACATTTTCAGGAGTGCCCAGGTGTATGGGGTTCTCAGTTTAAGGCAATGAAAGCTTAATTTTCAGATAGTCAACTGAATAGTTGCAAAAGACATGGTATAGAAGGATGGGGAAAAATGGAATCAAGTGTTTATGCCAAGACCAAAAACCAAAAAAAAAACCCCACAAAAATGAAGCTTTGGAAAAAAATGATCCATTTTGAAATCATTGTCTGAAGAAATTTTCAAAACACAGATTCAGGTAATGCTCACTTTAATAATGTAAAGTCATCAAGTCAAATATTGCAGATTAAGCAAAAACAAAACCTGAATTTTCTATGGAAACTGAAAATCATACTATGCTGAACAGAGCTCTGCCATATTCCACAGCTTAAGTGTAAGAGGCTTCACTCAGTGGAGATGACAGAGGAATGGTATTGGTTAAAGATATGACAGTGTACCTATGGCAGCTTACCTAGGTTGTAAGTTTGACAAGTTGTCTTGTAAAAGAATGTCATAGCACAGTTATTAGGCATTCCCATAGGTATTTGATCAGCTTCATCTTTTTGTACAATTTTAAAAAAGAATAAATTTGAATATAGGTTGTCCCGTGGGCTTACTTTTGTTGAACAGGGTGGGAAGGAGAAGGGAGAGAGGAAGAAATCATATTCTGTAAAAAATGACAACCCACTCATTTCTATTTTAAGCATAACTTCTGTAAAAAGAATCTGAGCACCAATTCATATTTAATACAAGTTTCATGATTCAAAACCAGATTGATGAAATAGATTCTAAGTACATAATTTAATAACTTTTTACATTGCTATGTGTCTTTGCTGTGTAATTAGCTTTGATGTAAATTCGTTTTATCACAAGTCTTCCCACACTGGTAAGTGAACAGATGCATAAAGCACTTCAGTTCTGACCAAGTGTAAATCAGCTTTAGTGGGGGAGTGTCTGGACCTCAACTGTTGTCTCTGAAAGTGGTTTTACCCTTTATTTCTCCCGAATGCGCAAGAATATCCTCCAAAATCACACTGTAAACAACTAGATCTAAAAGTAGTAATTTCAGCCATAAAGTGACAATATTCTACTTGCTGGAAATAAACACTAATAAAATCATAACAAGCTAAATACCACAGATTTCACTGGGGGAGCATCACCTCATCACAGCAAAATACACAGTCACAACAATACACATTACAGCTGAATTCTTACCAAATATAAAGTGAGATATCACAAACTGATATAAAGTACAGTACAAAAATAATGGGGACTGCAGAGAAGGAGGACTGATGATAAAGGGGGATTTTATTCCCCTTTACATGTCCAAAATATTAAGCAGAATGAGTAAGAGATGCTTCAAAATATACCACAAGAATCTTTCCATGACAGAGTAAATTAAGAAAACTGTGTAAATTTGGTAAAGAAGGGGGGCATTGGGGGTGGGGGTGGTATGAACGCACATGCCACAAGAGTGAGAGAGACAGGCAGACAGAAGTAGTATTTTCATAACTCATGGCATTTAGATACACCTCACTGAATTTGAAATCGAGAATAAAGCAAAATATAGAATAAAACTTAGATGTCTTGACATCAAGAATAAGGAGAAGAGTATAGAAGAGTGCAGAAGAAAGGATGTGAGGGATATTAGTGATGCCTAGGCAGTGGAGCACAGTAGGACTAACCTCTAGATTGATTCCTTAAACTCTAGTTGCCTCTTGTTGACAGGCTGGGGTGTAGGGAGGGCAGGTGTGCAGAATATGAATAAATATGAGATGAATGTTTTAAACAAACATAAAAATATAAAAATATCGACACGTCTGGGTTGGAAGTCATCTTGTCCAACCCCACGGATGAGAGCAGGGACATCCTCAACTAGAACAGGTTGCTCAGAGCTTCGTCAAGCCCCACCTGAATGTCACCAGGGAATCAGGCTTCAACCACTTCCCTGGACAATCTGTTCCAGTGCTCCATCACTCTCGTGGTAAAGAACTTCCTCCTTATTTCTAATCTAAATCCACTCCTTTCTAATTTAAAACCATTATCCCTCATCCTTCCACGACAGGCCTTTGTAAACAGGCCCTCTCCAGTCTTTTTATAAGCTCCCTTCAGGTACTGGAAGGTGGCTATTAGGTGTCCCTGGAGCCTTCTCTTCTCCAGGCTGAACAATCCCAGCTCCCTCAGCCTGTCCTCATAGGAGAGATGCTCCAGCCCTGTGATCATCTTTGTGGCCCTCCTCTGGACCCACTCCATCAGGTCTGTGTTCTTCCTGTGCTGGGGGCTCCAGAGCTGGACACAGTATTCCAGGTGAGGTCTGACCAGAGCAGAGCAGAGTGGTAGAATCGCCTCTCTCAATCTTCTGGCCACATTTCTTTTGATGCAGCCCAGGATGCAATTGGCCTTCTGGGCTGCAAGCACACACTGTCTGCTCATGTCCAACTTCTCATCTATCAGCACCCCCATGTCCTTTTCTTCAGAGCTGCTCTGTATCACCTCCTCCCTCAGCCTGTATTGATAGTGGGGATTGTTCCAGCCCAGGTGTAGGAGCCCGCACTTGCTCTTGTTGAACCTCATGAGGTTTACCTGGGTCCACCTCTCCAGCTTGTCCAGGTCCCTCTGGATGACATCCCATCCCTCTGGGAAGGCAGAGGTATTCAGAAGCCAAGACTTCTAAATTAATACCACAGATCTGGCATTCAAAATGTTGAAAGGATGTGGATTTTTTTGTCACTACAAAGCTGGTTTATTCTGCATCAAATATTTTATTTTAATGTTAATATATCTTTAAAATAATTATATATACATAACTTCATAGTCTCATAAAATATAAAAAACC
>JANHGN010004522.1:28258-46627 GCA_024605025.1 Megaceryle maxima
GCCCATACATTTCTTTAAAACAAAGAAAACAATTATGGGTAGCAATGCACATGAAAAATTGCACTGTTATACTCACCTAAAACAGACTCAGACCTACTATTCACAACAATTTAAGAAAATTGTGTGAACTTACACATAATTTCCTACTGTTAGGCTCTCATATAGAGATTGAGTATGACCAAACTGCAAGATTATGCCTCAGAATCCCCACCTATGGAGAAATAAAGTTAGAATTTACTTAAAACTTCACCTTCTTAAATAACTGGAATCAACCCTAAAAAAATCACATCATATAAAATAATTGCATAGTTACAATTTGTTTAGAACGTGGAAGAATGGAGACTTACTTATTCTAATAATGGCCAGATGAATACTCAACTCTATTTTTGGGGAGTTCTAAGAACTTTTGAAGTGTTTCGTCAATATATGTAAAATGTTATCATTCACAATGGCTGGATAATTCATTAACAACTGTTATTCCAAAGTTCCACCAAAGAAACCAGTCATTCCAGTTCTGAGATGGACTGTCCCAAATCTTCAGTTGTGCTGCAGCTCCAGGGAAGCAGATGAACACAAGATTCATAGTGATCAGATCAGAGACACAGGAACTATAGCTTACAATATCTACCTTGCTTTTTTGAATCTATCTTGAAAGGATGGACGAAGTCTTACTGAATTGCATCAGTTAAAACCATAACTACAGTACGGGTCTGATAAAAATTATCCCTAGAAATAATCTGTAACACATGGGGATGTCTGCTGAGATTGTTAAGAGTGAGAGGCAACTGAGAAAACTGATACTGGAAGCAGCTATTTCCACAGGCTATAATGGGACGTTTCTCATTAGTGAAAGCTCCTCAGTCAAACATACCTAAATGAGATGTCATTACCATGTTATTTGTTTGGAGTAGAAAGGAAAACTCTAGGCTAATAATAAAATATTTATGGAAGGAATTAAAACAAACCCTTTTACTTCACATCACTTGAACTGCAAGCTAACCACAGGATCAACAGGCCATCTTCAGATGCTTTTATTGCTTATCACATAAGCATCTTCCACTGTTTATCAGTAAAATATAATATTTCCCCCTAGTTAATCTTCAGCAAGAATACTTTAAAAAGAGACAGTAGGGCACATGGTACCCCATTAAACTCTACAAGTTTAAGTAATTTCAGCAAAAGGGAACAGGGAGGAAAATAAGGTACAGAGATACATCTTGTCAGTTGAGAACCCATTTTTATTATAGCAACTCAGGCACTGAGACAAATTGCAACATCTCTGCATCTCACTGTGGATGCTTCATATTAAACAAAAAGTGTGCAGAGAGACATGCTTTTGTAAAATTACAGATCAAAACTGAAAATATTTGCAGAAGGAGAAGCAGAGGCAAATACAAGAGGAACTGGGGAAGCTAGAGCAGAAATTGTCCCTAAGCCACAGTCAAGATTTTTCTCACTTTTAAGCAGAGGAAACAAGTGGGATGATAGAAGCACGATCTGTTGCTGGCAGCAGCATCTGTGCAGACTACTGTGGATTATACTGGTCTGCCTGGCTACCACGTCTGAGTGCATGAATCAGAGCTCTCTCTCGGGATTAAATCATTTCCAGTAATGAATTCTGTTTTCTAATTTTCAAACAGTGTGATACTAGAGCTTGGGCCAACAAACCATCACAGTCACAGCATGGCCATTGCTGCTGGTGCTGCAGTAGGAAGAAACAGTAGTGACACAAATGACATTGTGAGCAGCATTAGAGGCACATATTTATTCTGTGGAATTGGTCAGCTAATATCTACTGTTCTAGAGTGTCAGTGGACCTGAGCCCAATGGTGTAGATGGGTTGAAGTCACCTGTGCATGAAGCATTTGACCAAAAGGTCAAATTAAAGTTTCTTAGTGGATAGTAGCAACTAGATGTTAAGAAAAAGTTTGTGTTCTCTGGAGTAAAATCATGTTTCCCAAGCTTTTTTAGTGCAAAAATCTATCAGAACTTGTGGGAGAGGAAGAAGCAATCCACAGACTTTCTGTATATTGTAACCACAAATGTCTTTACATTCTAAAAGAATAAATACTGTACAAACTTCTGAAAGTGTATTGGGTTTATTTATTTTCTGTGATACTGCGTGAATATAATAGTTTCTCTCCGTCGGTGTTGTTTATCCACTAGTTTTGTAGATACCATGTGGTATATTATGGACCATTGGTTGAGAAACTCCAGAGATGGCTCCAGACAGATTTGGAAACTATACGGTTGCTCCTTCTAGTCCTACAATACATGAATCAAATGCTTCTTAAGAACCCAATATAATAATTTTGGTGGCAAACTTGGGAGAAATACTGGTCAGATTTTTCACCGAGTTTTGCTCACCAAACATTTTACAGCCTTTTTTATTTTGTGTGTGTGTGCATCCCTTTTTTTTTTTTTTTCACTGGGTATAAAGTTGACATTTTACATTGAAATCCTAGCAGAAGAAGAAGAAGAAAAAAAATGGTCAGAAATATCCTCAGCTCTTGTCAGTTCCTTCAACCTAAGGAGTTTTAGTTTACAGTTTTAAAAAAACAGCAGATGTCTTATGTATTCTTCTGTTTAATGTTGATAGATTTGCTGGTTGGCTAGAGGTTACCTTCTAGCAGATGTCATTTTTGATGCTTCATATTGCTGGATACTTACCCTTCGGTAGCAAGGCAACACTTACAAGAAAAATCATAACCTTTTCATCAGTCAAAGTAGCACTGTAGGGCCAGTACCCAGCAAATTATGGTTATGAAAAATATATTCAGGTCTGTCAGTCCATAGACTGGGGGAGATGAGCTCCAATTCACCCACCCACAGGGATAACTTCACCCCTTCTTAAGACATTTCAGCCTCAAGATAACAAAATGCAGAGATTGCAACAGACTGAAATTGAAACTTCAGGCTTCCCAGAGAACAGTTCCCATTTTTACAAGCAAATTACATAAACTTCCCCTCAAGTTTTGCTACTCAGTAATTCAACTTGAAAAACAGTATTATTATTGCCACATGGTATCTAGGAGAAAAGGTAGACAATTTAGATCAGGAGTACATGCTTTTTTCCTCTAAAGAGCATAATTTTCAGGTATCTTTTTTTATTTGCAGGCCTATTTGTGTCATACTGGAGATAGTTTTGTAATAAGAAAATGACTACTAGTATGACAAAGACTTCTGCTATATTTTGTGTTGAAAGGAATTTTAAGAGAAGGGGAAATGTTTCTGTGCATATATATTGGAAAGTGGTACCTGATGCTGCCATTGGACTCCTTTGTTGCAGATTAATGTGCTGATGTTAAGCTACTTCAGCTAAACTCATTCCCTACCAGCCAGCAGTAACTACTGAGTTTCAAGGCAAAAGCTTTTGCCTCACCAATTTAAAAGGAGACATTTGGCTTTGTCAGCCAAAATTAACAACTCTCATTAATCAACTGATTATATCTGAATGCCAAATCTCTGTTATTATCATGTAACACTAGCTTCTATTACCACAGACAGAATTTACTGAAATTTGCACCACCACTCAGTATTTACAGAAGTCCACAGATGTGCAAAGCATGGAGTGGAAGCAGGGGCCTTTTTCCTTACCATATAAGAACAGCTTTGTTTAGCACTTTTATATATCCATTCCCTTTTCATTTTGGAAAACGTGTCAGTGTTTACCAGAGAAGGTAATGAATTTCAGATGTAGCCTGGCATGGCAGGGAAGAACTCATTTCATCTAGCTCCAGCCATTACTGGCCATGCTTTGTGGTTTGATCCATGTGATGAGTTCACTATCTGAAAGCTGGTCCTGCTTAGGAATATGTTCCTAATTTTTGCTTCCTTTCTAAGTCTTTCTGAAAGCAAAAAACATGAGTCACAAGCTCAGATCAAGGTAGGCATACATTTACCACTGTATGTAAAGAAGAAAAGATGACAAGAAAAGACAAAGACAAAACATAATCCTTGCTGATAACATAAGCAAAAACTAAGAACTCCAAGACAAATTAGTTCTTCTGACAATAACCACCACCAAAATAAGCCAACTGTGTGTTTCACTGGTGTATTGCAAAATAAAGCCTAGCCATTTCACACAGATCTGATCAAGCAAGTGACAGATCAGATTTTGGCTATATATTTAGCTATGAAATTGGTGGATGTCTCTACTACATGTGTGGCTTTAATAAACATATGGGAATAAAGATATCTGTCTATTTATGTCTATTGTCTGTTTTTTGAAACCCTGGAAGAAAAATGTGAGTTGTCATCCCCTTTTTCTCCCCCAAGTCAAATGGCTTTGAATCAGTACAGAATACCGTAATCAACAGCCCAAACAACCCAAAGATATGAATAAACTCAATGGCAACATTACAATCCACAGCTTAAAAGGGCCTTAAAAGCACATAGTGATTCTGAGGTAATTTACTTAAGAATATCTTCTAGAGAGTCCACAGGAAAAAAAAAAAAAAAAAAAAAAAAAAAGTATGTTCAAAGAGATAACTGTGTAATTTGCCAAAGTAATGTGATTTCCCATCTTTGACATATTTCTTAAACACAAGAATGTCAAATTATTTTAAGTTCTTGCAGGAAGAAGTTCTTTACTATGAGAGTGGTGGAACACTGGAACAGGTTGCCCTGGGAGGTGGTGGAGGCCCCATCCCTGGAGGCATTCAGGGTCAGGTATGACGGGGCTCTGAGCGACCTGATCTAGTTAAAGATGTCCCTGATCATTTCAGGGGGGTTGGACTAGATGACCTATAAAAGTCCCTTGCAACCCAAACCATTCTCTGATTCTGTGATTCTATTTCAAGGAACATTACCTGACAAGTAAGATCGTTTAAAAGGAGCTTTTGAGTTCCTCAAGTTAGTTTTTCACTAATTAATTAGGCCATTTGCTTCAGAGAAAGTATTAACTTAAATCTTTTTTGATATTTTAAGATCAGTAATGTTTTTAATCTCTTGAAGCGAGCATTATGTAAACAGTACCATATAGCTAACTGTAACACAAAACCAGGTATTTTCTCCAAAAGTCACTGAAAGATACAAGTTTGTCTTGTTTTGCCTTGTTTTAAGAAATGCTATCCTGTAGTTGATCCACTCTGCACACAAAGTTGGGATAGTTGTAAGCACAGATCTACTTAACATATAATGCTACTTAATGTACAAAGTGATGTAATGATGGAGTGCACAAACTAAAGTATACTTTGGAAGAGGTGATAGTCATGTCACCAGACAAGCAGCAGTAAATTATGTCACCCATGTGGGTCAGTAGACCAATTCTAGCAAGGTTATTTATTTCTGGGCAGCTAATCCTGAGGCTTTTTACTACACAGTTGACTATTGAATTCATCAGTAGGTTACCATAAAACTACATTAAGAGGTAGAACAAATTTAAGAATCTAATTATGGCATACACAGATATAACCAATTACAGCAAAACAAATTTATAACAAATTTATCAAACTGGGTATTTATATTAAAAGAAATTCAGGTTTGCTGATAAGAAAGCATATTTTTTGTCCATAAGGTAATATGTAATTTGTTAATTATAGAAAGAAGACTAAAAAGCTAATAACTCTGGGGCTTTTGTGATAGTTAATTCACAAGTTTACTAAAGCTATTGGATGGAGTTAAGATAGCATTTTTTTTCTTCTGAAAATAAATAGCTTTTTTATTTCATTTAGATAAATTAATAATTCCTTAAATAATTTATTTATGCAGTAATACACTGCAATTTCTGGTGGAGTATGCAAACACTACATAAAAGTATTAAGTGATAGTGTTATTATGAGGGGAAAAAAAATCCCTGAACTCTTCTGCAGATGAATATCACTATGACTCCTCAGCATCCTAATTCAGAACTATCAAGTGATGGCTTCACAAAGCACAGTGTTAAACTATTAATCTATTTTGAAATATATCATTCCATATTTACTAGACCCAGGTCCAACTAGGAAATTACTTCAGAGTGTACTTAAAATTACATGATTAAAGCATGCAGTTTCACAAGCAGCAGATTTAAGGAAAGCTGGTTTCTTACGGGCTGTACTTTGCAGCTAGATTCTTCAGGGTCTAATACAGAGCAAGACTGAACCAATGCATTTTTAAATTGGGTGCTCTCTCTCTTGATAGTCTAGAGTGTAATATAATGTGGACCCGTGGCTAATAAAGTCTTCCTCCTCTATCAGTCCACTTATATTCATGTAATTTGTAGGATAGATTTGAAACTCTTGTCTGTCTGAAATTGTTTTACAAGTGAAAAAGTTAAAGGTGAGGAGGCTGTCATTGTGGTAGAAGGTCACCAACAGGACTCCTGCTTCCTGAAGTAGTTTGGGTATATATCACTCACCTGAGCCCAAATTCTCCAGGGAAACTAGCCATTCACTGCCAGTTAACTTGCCTGATTCCCAGGTCCCTAGCACATTAGATGTACTGTCTATGTAATGACATCAGATACACTGAAGAAATATCCAATTACTACAGCAACCAATCTATTTCTTCAGCACTTCACAGGCTATTTATATTCATTTAGAGGCAGCCAGACCTATCAGCTCTTGTATGAGTTACAGCAGTGTCAGAAGATCTGGCCTTCTGTTGAAGCTGGATTTCCCCTGCACTTGAGCCTCAGAAAGTTCAATTATATGGGCTTTAAGCAGGTGACTTTCTGATGGGGATGTGTATTAGGAAGCCAAAAGAGATGAAAAAATTTCTTTTCTTTACTCCCACATTGGAAATGTTCCTTTTCTTAGGGACTGTTACAAAAGTTAAGTTTTCATTCCTTGGTTTGAAGAGGCAGATAAGATATATTCTTGATCTTCAAAAACCTCTGGTAGTTTCCTGTAGATTTCTATAAATATTTCAGCAGAGAACTGATGCTTCTTAACCTTTTCATTTTTAAACTAAGGACTTGCTCAGATTAAATACCTTGTGAAAGTCTGTTTTATGTATATGTAGTCAATCCTTTATAGCGGCAGAAAAAAAACTAAAAAAAGTTTTAATTTCATTTAGCACTACTTCTTAAGATTACATTCTTGCATTTCCACATACAACAGATAAAAGAAGTGTCAGTCACTTCATCACAACCACATTTACCATTAAAACAAAAAAAAAAGGACAAACCATACACTTCTATCAATTAATCTCGGTCTTATTACTGCTTCAGCCAAAACACCATAGCCTTGTTAAAAAATCAGAGATTATTTCATAGCTATGTTTTGATGCTCACAACCAAAATTATCCAAAGATCTGCAGGCGTACATCAGCTTTACAAAAATGAATCATCCCTGCGCAAACAGTACACTCAGGTAGAGAAAACAAGAATCTGAACAGGATTACTTATGAAAATAAACCTGGGCAATTTATGAGATAACACCTTTAAACAACTGGTAAAGCAGCTTTGAGATGGGTACCATACGGGGTTGCACAGTTTTCCATTTTAAGGGTAGACTAAGAAGTACGATTTCAGTACAAAGCACAGTGTAAATAAAATAAGCACAGTGTAAATGTTAATGTAGGTGGAAGGGAAAATCTCACCTGTGAAGCTTTCACCCCAGATTTTGAGACCTGGATGCTAACATTATTTGATATTGATCTAAATCACCTGGAGAATGACCCTGAATTAATGAGTTTAATCTCATGAACTACTACCATGAAAGGAATAAACTGTTAAGAACAGTTTTAGGTTGTTTTTGTAATCCTCCATTGGTATGGCATGTTTCCTACTGCATGATGAAGAACCATTGCTATAGGCCCTGATTTGCTGACCTGAGTTCATAACAGAAAATATCTCTTTGAATTCAAATCCAGCAAAGTTTAGTATCTTCTTGTCTTTGGGCATGCCTTGTACAAAGGCTTCCCTAGCAAATTTACAGGAATTATTGCTATCAAAGTGCGACCTTGTGCTGAGTTGCCCAAAAGAGTCCAATTCTATGTTTGCTACAGTTCTGCAAGGAAAAGAAATCACTTTGATCAGTTTTATTGATTTCTGAGCTCACAGTGTCTTTGTAAAATTTTGTCACAGTTTGTCATTTATCTATGTTATTATGTTGCTGGTTTAGGTGATTTTTCACCGGTAGCCATTCTGGACTATGATTCTTTCTTAGGGACAGTGATTCTATCAATCAACTGCTACCCACAGCTTACAAAGTTGACTATGGACACCCTTCCCTTCCTATTTTGCTATTCCTTTCCTGTTAAATTTTACTGATATTTTGCCTGTAGTAACAGGAATAAAACAAGCCCAGACAGTTCACCAGGAAGGAACATAAAAGATTTTTTTCTTGGTAGTATTTTCCTAATCCATATTCTATTACGTATTACCTAATTCAGGGTCAAAGGATCATGGGGTCATATCCTTCCCCCCAAAAATAAGGTCTCCTTGTTGTTCTAAAACTCTTATGGAATATCTTCCTTCTCTCTTTTTGAATTTTTGTTTTGTTTTGTTTAGAAGAAAAAATACATTTGATTCAAAACCAGCTTTTAAAATCTATTTTAGCTGTTCAAGGAAATTAAGGAAGATGAAACTTCAAGAGTGGGTATCTCCCCATGAACAGACAAAAAAAAATTGGAAATGCTAAGTTTAACTGCATTTTCAAGGATTTCAGAAGGAAATAGTGACAGAGAGACTTAGGGATACGTGTTTTACAGTATATTATTTACTAACTTTTTACTAATTCCCATAAAAACTTCATATCCCTAACTTAACGAAAAATCAAAGTCACTTAGTAGCCTCATTTTCACAGTGAAAATCTCCTGGCACTGGACTTGTCTGGCACACAGCAATTTAATCTGTCCACTAATGCCAGTTCCATAAGTAACTTTGAGCATATGGTCAGAGATTTTAAATTGGATTCTGTATTCAGCCAAAAGCCACTATGAAGAGTAGAGTACAAAGGATTGAAATTATAAAGATCTGTTTGCTGAGCAGCTAAGCTGATGACTAACACTGTGCTGAAGCATCTCTCAAATATTCAATTGCCAGACAAAACAGACAAAATCCCAAACTGATCAAAGACAACCATGATTTACTATTGACTGCAACAACAGGACTTGGTTTTTCCCAAAGACTTTCTGCTTCTTCCCTACTGGGCACCAATTTGAAGCCCAGGACAAGAGGAATACATGTCAGCACAAATGATGGAGATCTGTACTGAGAATTATTATTTCAAGTACTATGTGTTAGTATTTCAAGCCCAAGTTGCCATATTGCAACTGCTTCAAACATCAGTGCTACAACTATAAACTTAATTTAAAAAAAAAAGAGCAAACAGATCAAAGTTTCCATCATTCAGATCTATCCGGTGCTAGAAGTAACAGGATTTCTGACCTACTTTGAATACAGATTCTTCATCCCTTGAATAGTTCACAATAATACAGAAATGAAGGTTAAGGAACATAGGAAGAGGCACAGGAAAAAAAATATGCTAATTATAATCTTTGTTGCTCTTCATATATTTTTATACACCTGGTTCTTTTAATTCATCTGATTGATTCCAAATAATAAACCTAAGACACCAAAGCTGTGTCCTGACAGTAGCTATTTTAAAAGTAGACTGGAAACTTTCCAAATGAGAAAAAAACAGTGTAGCTATAACATCAACCTGGAAAAAACTTGGCAACACAACAACTGAAATAACTCTTACACAGTAAAGTGGATTTTTACTCATCCTATCACTCGTCAAATAACAATTCTTAATATCCCTGTATCTCTGCTGTTCACAGCAGCTTGTATTTCAAGATAAGACAAAAACATGGATAAACTTGGTACATCTTCAGTGCAACTCTGAGAAACATGAAGAAATAATCCTGAAACAATGGAGAAAGCAATGAAAACCTAGATTTGGAAGATCTGCAAAAAATAGTTTTAAAATGGAAGTTTTTAAATGGAAATTGAGGTCATATATGCATCATCTCAGACTTAAACAAAAGTGGAAAAGAAGCTGGCCCTTTGATCAAAAAAGTTTCTTCTTTGATTCAGACCATCCATTCGTTCAGTGTGAATGGTATTACATTATACTTCAAAGACATTTGCATTCAGTCTTAATATTAAATAAAAAGTAAAAAAAAAGCCAAAACAACAAACAACCACAGCCACAACAAAACACTGTGTTGACTTATCATGACTAATTAGATTATTATAGTGAAAGGAAACAAAAAATAAGACAACACTGCTGATATTTACTAAAAATAAATAAAATTAGGGTGATAAATTTGGAAAAGTCAGTTACTGTCATCACTACTGGAAGCAAAGATTTCCTCCCTCACTCACTACATTTTAACTCATGAGACCTGGCAAGTTTAATATAACATTTCAGAATCACAGAATCATAGAATAATTTGGGTCGGAAGGGACCTTTAAAAGTCATCTAGTCCAATCTCGCCACCATGAGCTGCAACAAGGATTATTATGCCAAGGTTTCATTTAGTACACTAATTTTAGGATTGGAATCAAATAATCCTAAACTTCCATGCCACCAGTTTCATACTCTTGACACAAAAGCAGACATCAAGATGTCCTTTGA
Organism: Megaceryle maxima; assembly: GCA_024605025.1. NCBI lineage: Eukaryota > Metazoa > Chordata > Aves > Coraciiformes > Cerylidae > Megaceryle > Megaceryle maxima. The sequence goes on from JANHGN010004522.1 coordinate 38,770, forward strand.
CCATTTGGTGGACAGATAAGTTAAACAATACCAAAACATATCTCAGTTTGGGTTCTAAGGGCACCAAGCATTTTTTATTGTAAATTCACAACACTGTCCACACAAACACTTTCTATTTGTATTCTTCAAAATACAGGAGAATGAGTATTCTAACACAAATCTTCCCTCTCAATAGGTGAAGATTAATTATCTAGTTGTGAATGTAGATGACAACAGATTTCAAGAATAAAAAAAAATATTTTGTTCAATTATTTGTTCACATTTTTCAATTAAGAATTATTTTGGAATTCACTGGTCTTAAGTATCTGTGACTAGATGGATGTGGACTGAAAAAAATGCACTCTAACTCAACATAGAAAGATATCTATAATGATAGGTTTACCTTTAGAGAAAGCAGTAAAATCCAGCCCTTGAAAACTGCTCATCTTTGCAATATTATAGAATAAACTACTTCTGAATAAAATATAGAACTATTTCCAATTTTTTTCAACTTCATACAAAGCTCAATTACACAAAAGAAATATAAGCCATTTCATAACTCCATGATATTGTTCTGAATAAATCTGCTCTACATTCGGAAGCATTTAGTACTTTTGCATAACTAATAACAAAGCAAACACACACTGTGGAGTGGCTCATACTTATATAAGTGCCAGCTACCATTGTGCAGCATCCTTTTATATGTCCAACCTTAGGACATCAGCAGAACAGTACCACTGTAATATAGAACAGATGAGAAAATTTTCTTTATTCAAATCCTAAATAGTGTTTAGTATTCCATTTTCTTGATCAAACAGGTACACTCATCTCCTTCATACTATACCTGAAAGATGTTTTCTATCTTCCAAAATACACTTTTAATTAAGCAATGATTAAAGAGTTTTAAAATTCACTTCAAACTCCAGTGAATGCAACAGGAAGACTCTCCCCAGTCTGAAAAGAAACTGACTTGGATCTACACAATAAATTCAGAATCCCAGCATAGAACCGTCTCTTCCAAAAAGGCAAAGTTTTATTCTTACACACCTACAATCTGGATCTCCATACAGTTACTATTCTATTAAAGACAACTCTTAGCCAAAGACATAATATGACAAGTGTCACTGTGAAGAGGATTGACTGTGGCCTCAGGATTTACCTCCAATATTTGACAAACAATTGATTTAGAGAACTGAAAATAGGTTAACCTACCATAGCAATTGTTCCATGCAATGATCTAGAAAACAACCACCAAAATATAAGTTGTCAGCTGTCATTCAGACATGGATTTGTAAGATACATCAATTGACAGTTTTAGATATGCCTGGTCATGGTGGGGGTAAGGAAGGTCGCTCACTATTTAAGTGATACCTGTCTTACAAAATCCTCATGAAAATATATTTTCATTTTATTTTAACAGTGAAAATTCTACCTTGCTTTTAAAAAACATCTAAAATTAAGGTAACAATTCTCTTACTTTTCTAGCATTGATAAATTAAAGGATTATGGGGTTTATTTATTCCATTTCATATAGAATATTAATTTTAGTCATATCTTTAATCATTCCCTAGCAAACATTGAATTTCAATGATACAAATCTATATCATTAAATAAAGTATATTTTTAAATGCTTACCAAAACAAAATAAAAGAGAGATATTTGATTCATAGCCCACAGAAACCAAGGGGAAGTAGACACATAGCCTGCTTTGTCAAACTGAATAAAACAACAGTGTCAAATTCTACAAGTCCATATTCCCACAATGGTTTTGAAAGATCTTTAGCATATGTAAAAAGAAAACAAAGAGAAAACACAATTCCCATTAGTGACAGAGGAAATAACGGGAAAAGATTCTCATTACTTTGTACTTCAACCACATAAAACCTGACAAAGGATTAGACTCTTTAATAAGTGACCTGAATACTTTTCTGATAGAGTTGGGCATTGCTCCACACCAAACAGTGAAAGAAAAGAAGGCATACTCCAAAGATGTCCTCTTTCTAAGCATAGGAGAGAGACACTCTTGTTTCTACAGTTACTGGGTGGCTCCGGTCCCTTTGAAACATTCAGAACACAACATTTAAAAACTGACCAGATACTCAGAGTGTCTACAGAACAAATCAAGGCTGACCCTTTTACTTCAACAAAATTACTAATCCTGTTTCTTTGTTTTTCCCATGGCTGGAACCATGGGAAACTCCAGCAGTATCCCACTGAATGCCATCACTGATTTCCATACAGGTTTACTTCAGCTTGCTGCAGACACTAACTGCCAACTGCCTTGGGAGAGAAACAAGACAAGGTGAGTGCAAGAAGCCTCGGCTATGAAAGCTTAGATATGTCACATTTCTAGGGAGTTCCTCTGCTGCTCATATTCTGGTGTTTGCAGAGTGACAGGGGAGAGAAAAGGGGAAGGGAATACAATATTTGCCCTCCAGCACAACCATTTCTTCTATAACCAAAATACAAATGCTGATGTCAGATTCTTTATCGTGCCAGGGGAAGGAAAAAATGAGGAAATAATATTTTCAGGAAATAGATAAGATCTTTTGTAGTCATATCTGAGTATTTATGTTAGATCCAAGTGCATTTGGAATTTGAGAAAGTGAATCACCACAAACATTTAGGGTTAAATCTATATATTTCAAGTCAATGGTTGACAATGGATTTCTCTGCTAGTGCTAAATCAGGTCTTACAGCACTGTGTCACTCAGGCAGAGAATTAGAGTATTAATCAAAATATTTTGCACTCTGCTTCTCATTAAATTTTCTGTGGGTTTTTGAACAGCTGTATTGGATTTGCTATTCCAAGAGAGTGGCAGAAGATTCTTCAAAGACTTACAAATCATAGTGCCTGCATGTCACTGGGAGGTAGAAAGAAGCAAAAATACTGAGAACGTAATCTGAAAACTTTCTATATAGAGCATATTAAATGTGTTATGTTCTAAATTACTAAGATTCAAGAAGGGTTTCCACAACAAAAATAATATTACCTTTCTACCAAGTCAGGCTTTCTAAAACTGATAACAGTATGTGTATGGCATCCTTTAAAGTTTTTTATTACAATTGTTTCCTCTTTTCTCCTGCAGGGAGGCTATGAGAAAAATAAACCTATGGGATAACTTGTTTAAAATACTGTAATTAGTCTGAAAACTGGTATATCTTATTTTTAACAATATTTGGCATAACAAAGCTGCATCATTTCTTCGGCCCTTTTTAATGCAACAAGAAAAATATTTTATTTAAAGATGAAAGGATGATAAAGGAGACAATAGAGGTAATCAAAATAGTAAGATGAAGATAATAGATAGCTATATATTATTTACCCTCAAGAAAAAAAAAATTAATCATGATGATCAAGAGCCTGAGTTCTCAAAATAGAGTAACAGTAATGAGCACTACAGTAACTATTTCTCTACACTTTAAGAAGAGAATCGTGCAGACTAAAAACAGCATATCAAGGTATTGCTTTCAACAGTTTAAAGTAACCATTTCTATTCAACACTTGCATATATAGTAAATACATCTGTTCACACAGTATGTGCATGGCACTTAAACATTTATTTCAGACACTACTTAATCATGACAAATTAAGACATCTATTTTTACCTTTGAAAATATAGGTTTTTTTACAGCGGGATAATTATTTATATTATTTGGGTTTATTTCACAATATAAACTTTGTCATTTCTGTTTAGTCTACATTTCTAACTTTATTAATGCCTAAATGTTATAAAATGTTCTTCATTAGTAGCTTTGAAAGTACTTAAAATTATGAAAATGTTCTGGGACTATGAAAGCTGTACAAAACCAGAGCAAACCACAGACACCAACTAGCACAAATTGCTTCTATTGCAGCACAAAATAAGGTAGTTTTCACTTAATAAGAAAAAAAAAAAAGGATTCTATCACGCATTCCTGCAGTTATTTTCATAAAATTAATATGTAAAAGATTCCTTTAGTAAAATTGAAATGCTTTTTTTCTGATGCAGCAAGGTCTGTTAGGGATAGTGATAAAATGAAAGACTTCACTCCTGAACTATTAGCACTAATAGTTTCCAAGTCTGAAGATTGGCTACAATGAAGTATCTATGAGCATTTCAAATTCAGCTCTGTGCTCACAGTTCAAGGCAAGGGTCATTTAATTTCATTCATGAAGCATAGATAGATGAGTTACATTGTACACAACACATAAAATTAACATAATTATTAGCAGGATGTCAATGTTTGAAGTATAACATGGTATATACCTGGTATGGAAAACATACCAATTAGAAGATCGGCAACTTTAAGAAAATAGAGGTTTTCACACATAATCCAGACACCAGCAATATTGACTCCTGTTTAACAGAAGTCAGACCATTGCTTTTCCCTCATCCATTTGAAAGGAAGCTACAGCCTACTTTCCTGATAATCTGGTTCCAATCACATTAGACATGCAACAAATAGGTGAATAAAATCGGTGTAAGTACTTATTTACTTAAATATCTTTGTCAAAATCCATTAGTTTCTTCCAGTGGATCACCTTTGCAAGTTGTCACTGAACCAACTCTGTCTTCACTTGACAGCATCCCTAATGTTTTAGTCCTGGGATTATTCTAGAAGTACATCTTTTTAAGAAAGAAAATGGAGTTTCCTTCTGTCAGACCTTCCCACCTTTCTCATATGGACCAGATTGAATGTGCACAGCCATATACAGAGCCCTCATAGAGGTTGTCTTTTGCAGTTTCTTTTATTACAGAGCAGACTTGAGGAATCCTTAGTAGTTCTGGGTTTGTTGGCTAAGCCTGTCTTACCACACACACAGCTCGCCTAAAGAGAGCTATTCTACTGCAGAAATATTTCCTGTTCTTCAAACTATATGACCATTTTACTATCTTGTATAGGTAAGTCACAACAGTTCTGATTTGTTACTGCCTCTTATACCCACAGAAATAGCCTCAAAACTGCCATCAGCTACTTCATTGTACTTCACATGAGCTCTGTTACAATATTGCTGGTTTGCTGTCTCACACAGACTGAGTTTTACTGCAGCTTTCCTCATATACATGATAAGACATACAAGGAAGTCTTGTATTTTTATTTTTCTCATGGTCAAAGTTGTCAAGCACTGAGCTTTGCAGAGGTGCATCTAGCTATTTTAGCCACAATTTGACAGATTTCAATACAAACATTCGAACCATAGTTCAGAGCACAAAATATCCTCCAGCTACAAAAATTTTATTCAGTCTGACTAGCAGTTAAGTTCTGAACATCAAACCTCTTGCAACTTCTCCAAATTGCCTAATGAATGTCCCCATATATGGTGTGCACGTAACCACTGGTGTTATCTACCCTTCCAGTTCCAAACACAGCAGCGTCCATGATTTTCCCCTGTCACTTTTCTCTTGTCCTGGGATTAGCCAGGATAGGGTTAATTTTCACAAGAAGCTGTAAGGGGTCACAGCCAGGATAGCTGAAAACCAATGGGATACTTGAAACCATATTGATTTCATGCCCTGTATGTAAGGGTGGAGTTGGCCATGGGAAGATGTGTAGCTTGAGTAGGGGGCTGGGCCAAGCAGCAGATTCCAAGTGGTGAGTAGTTGTGTGTTGTACATCACTCGTATTATGATTATTGTTATTGCTGTTGTTTCTTCTCTCTTTGTGATGTTCTATTAATCTCTCCTGATCTCAATACACAGGGTTTTACCTTTTTCTCTCAATTCTCCTTCCCATCACCATGTTGAGGGGGGAGAGAGGAGTAAGTGAGTGGCTGTGTAGTGCTTAGCTGCTGTCTGGCCCTAAACCACCACAACTTTTAGGTTCAGGAGGGGAATCTCTTGGGAGAAAGAAACAAAATAATTTGTTCCCTGCAACTTTGCTGTCTCAGGGAAGTGACCAGCAACTTCATGCTTTCATTGTATTGTAATGAAAACCAATGCTCATTCCAAAGGACAAAACTGAAGTTATATGAAAATGCCTAAGATTCCAACACTCCACTTTGAAATACATTGATTGCATTTCAAAAAAACATCCCTCAGGTCATTCATTGTATACTGTTGGAACCCCTCAAAATCTTTGGATTCACTCTATTCTAAATCCTGACAGTGTGGTCATCCTTGGATTTTATATAATCTGATGAAATGAATGCAGTTGGTGTAGAATATTTCCAAACTATTTGAAATAATATTTCCATTTCTAAGAGTGCAGGGGAGAAGTATCACTGATAGATCACTTACATAAATGTGACTGTAGCTAAAACAGACACAGCAAGTCTCACTGGATAAAGGTAGTAATAACAATACATTAATAATAGCCAAACACTGGTTAGAGAATTCTTTTTCTAAAGAAAAAATATTTTGGAATAGAAAGAATGTCTCAATCTTTGAGATAAAAGAACATTTCAATCATCCAGAACCAATTCCAGTAACTGTTAACTTCTTATAACTATGGTTAATGTGTGTGAGTCAGTTTTGTGTTGGTTTGGGTTTTTTTTTTTACTTTTTTAAATTTTAATTTAGGAAATGCAGATATTTAAAGGTAGAAATTAATAGAACATTGCTATAGATTCTTTCAAATGGCTGTAGGAAAGCAAGCTCCATAAAAAGGCAGATGCACCAAGCCATGCATATATAACAAGGAGCTCAGACTCCTTAAGCCTCACCTAGCAAGGTGACTGAATTTGCTTCTCACCATAAATAATCAGTCAAGTGACTTTTTGATATCTCTTTCCATTAAACTATTGAGAAAACAAAACATTTCTGCTCATCCTTTCTTCCACAAGCTGGTGGCACATTGACAGAACAAATTAAGAAACAAATGTACAAATATTTTTCCATTTTAGTTTTCTCAGGCAAGTAGAACATTTATTTCTCTCTCCCCAACAGGGCAGAACAGGAAACAAATGTTTACTGGAGTAAATGACTCGTAATAGCAAGGGAGTAATATAGACACTTACTCCATCCCAGTGGCTGCTGCAGACTTTTATTGGCAAATGAGGGCAGACATAGAAGACTCACCTCTGAAACTGCCACTAGCATTCTGGAAGGATTCCCTCCCACAAAAAGATGAACTAAAGGAAAGCAGAAGCAGTATCGGGGCAATCTTCCACTGCATGGATTCTTTTGTCCCCATATCTCTCCAGAAGGATGGTACTACAGCCAATATGACTTACGGTTTTATGGGACTCACAGCATGTCAAAGATCTCTGTTTCCTTCCTTCACATACAACTGACTGGATTCTCCACAATTTTGTCAATGCTGGCAGTTCCACCTTTAATATTAAAATAGAGAAGATCCAGATGCATCAGTGGACAAGGGACAACCTGTGGATGTGATCTATCAGGACTTCTGCAAGGCCTTTGACACCGTCCCCCACAACATCCTACTCGCCAAGTGGGAGAGATACAGATTTTATGGGTGTACTGTTCAGTGGAAAAGGAATTGGCTGGATGGCCACACCCAGAGGGTAGTGGTCAATGGCTCCAAGTCCAGATGGAGAGCAGTGACAAGTGGTGTCCCTCAGGGGTCCGTACTGAGGCCTGTCTTCATTATCATTTTTATCAAAGACATAGACAGAGGGATCGAGTGCACCATCAGCAAGTTTGCAGATGAAACCAAGCTGAGTGTTGCTGTCGATACACCAGAGGGACTGGATGTCATCCAGGGGGACCTGGACAAGCTGGAGAGGTGGGCCCAGGTGAACCTCATGAGGTTCAACAAGAGCAAGTGCAAGTTCCTATGCCGGAACAATCCCCACTATCAATATAAGCTTGAGGAAGAGGCGATACAGAGCAGCTCTGCAGAAAAGGACTTAGGGATGCTGATAGATGAGAAGCTGGACATGAGCAGACAGTGTGTGCTTGCAGCCCAGAAGGCCAATTGCATCCTGGGCTGC
>JANHGN010004522.1:46727-62654 GCA_024605025.1 Megaceryle maxima
TGGAAGGATGAGGGATAATGGTTTTAAATTAGAAAGGAGTGGATTTAGATTAGAAATAAGGAGGAAGTTCTTTACCATGAGAGAGGTGATTGAGGCCCCATGCCTGGGGACATTCAAGGTGAGGCTTGACAGAGCTCTGAGCAACCTGCTCTAGTTGAGGATGTCCCCTCTCTCAGCAGGGGGTTGGACAAGATGACCTCTAGAGGTCACTTACAAGCCAGACATTTCTATGTTTCTATAAAAGCTTCTGTTTTCCAACTTACTAAAAACAAGGTATGAAATTAGAACATTTTATAGCTTTTGCATTGCAGAGCTTTTGTGGGAGTTCAGAGTGAAGAAACAAGCAAAGACATAACCTTGATTTATGTGCACTGGCAAGTTTCCCAGCACACTAGTAGAAAGAGCAGAAGTTGAAACTGAAGATGTGGAACTATGCAAGGAGTCTCACCTGGGGAAAGGAGAAAAAAAGAAAAAGAACAAAGGAAAGCAAGACAACTTACCTTAGCAACACTAGGGAAAAGATGGTTAATTTGCTTTGTCAGTGACCAAGGTATGGGAGAGCTAAACTCAATGAAAGATCTCTTAGTTCTTAGGATATTAAATTACTTTAATAATAGTAGACATTTAGTTTGCCTTAAATCCTTCTGTTAAGCTTATAGGGAAAAATTCAATAAAAAAACCCCAATTTTTTTTTTTTTTTTTTCCATCTTTACAGCTAGTGTCTCTAAATATAAACCTTAAGTATTTGTTGGTTTGTTTGTGGTATGTCTTGAAAAAAATGAACAGAAAGCCTTCAGCCTCAGCATATAGGTGCTTAAACTGTCTAAATAGTATAGCATGAATGAAACTGATTTCCAGGTTCACGCCCTGAAGCTTCATACTGGAAGACCAGAACATTTCATTATTGAGACATGGCCAGGTAACATGGCAATCTGCCTACTATGCTGGCTTTTGGTACAAGAGCACAGTAACATTTTTCCCCAATACAGAAGCGGTCAAGCATGATTTAACTATATTTGTAACTCCTCCCCTTTTCTTCCTGCCCATTCACTGCCCTCAATGGAAAATAGTCTGTTAACTCCAACCTTTTAAATAAAAAGCCAGTTTATGGATTTGATTTTCACAAATTTATCTCCCCCAGCTTCAAATAGTGCTCTCCAAAGCTTGCTGAAAAGAGCCCACAAGAAAAATACAAGTTTTGTACTGCAGAAGAAAGCATTTCCTTCCTTCCTACTATTTCAAGAATCAGGCAAAACTAACAAAATGAAGTTTGCAAGGAAGAATACTCATAGAAAAGATAGAACTTTCTTCCAGGAGTACAGATGGCCTATATATCTCTAAATAATATCTATGCTCAGGTCCATCAGACAGGACTTGCCAGTGTTCCTATCTTGCATTCCACCCATATCTGTTCTGGGACACAGTTAGGGAGCATACCGCCAGCAGCAGTTGGTCCTAGCAGCACAGAAGTGATGTCACCTGTTACACTGCTACACCTATTAAAGTCTGCCCCGTTTTACCATAACACATTCCTCAAGACAGTGATAAACACACAGACAAATATCCGTGTCTCAACAATGTCTGTGGGGGTTTAAAATGAAAGGGACCTCAGGATTTGGATTACTGTGGCAAAGACAAATCTTTCCAGTTTAACTTTTTACTACATGCATTGCTGTAAAAAACCTATCCTTTGAGGGAAGATAGGTACCACATCCCTTTGGGAAGTAGCACACCAATTTTCAGGTCTTAAAAGAAATTCAGTTGAACATAGGTGAGGGCAGAAACAAAACATAGGATTTTGCCAGAGGATTTCTGCATCAGCAGTGCAATCCTGAATACAAAATATTGCAGAAGTGTTACAAAGCATCTTAAGTTAGCACACCAAATAAAAGAGCTATTGTAAATTATTCCTGTGTATACAATCATAACTGTTTCTGTATCAGCCTTTAAAAATTCAAAAATCACCAAATAATTAGATAATCTTCATATATATAAATTGTTGCTTACCTTAGCAATGCACAAACTTCTCACTATATCTGTTTTAAAACAGAAATTAGCTTCATGTAGTTAGCTTCACAACCACATATCATAAGGAAGTCACTAAGGGTGAGAAATCAGTTTCTAAGCAGGCAGCAGCAGTTACATCAGTCACACAGCTCTTCTGCAGACAGACTGATCTACAGAACTATAAACAGTATTGTGAAGACTTGGCATGAATTTCTTGCCTCTTTACTTACATTCAACACTATTTGAGACAGAATGTCAATATGCCCCTGAAAATGGAGTATGGTATAATAGGGACATGCATGGCCTGATGAGAAGAGCTTGAGAAAAAAGTCAACTGAGTTGCAGCATTTGAGGAAAGGAAGAGAGAATAGGCAGGAATAATAAACCATTGCTCTCAGTTCTGTGTTATGCCTCTTGCTGCTCTGCACTCTAAGCCTCATTTTCAATTGTGAAACCTTGGACCTGCACCCTTATGACCAGGAGAGCTGCAGTTTGGATGCTATAAAACTCCCACAGCTGTTCACAGGATGCCCACTACATGCAGCCCTAACTGAAGAATGGTGGTACATGCACAATTGAACATTCCCTAAAAGGTCACTTCCAAAGCAAATGCAGAGATAGGAAAAAAAGACAAACCAGACCTTTTATGATGCTAGCGTGACACCTCAAATACAATCCTGTCCTTTCTTGCGCCTGCATGAGTTTATTTTGAAGGATTATACTTTTTGACATATCTGCACAGTTTTTGCAGTGAAATTAAATGGCAATAGTCAGAGATATTTGTATAATTACTAAATCATTTTAACCACCTGTCACAATTTTTCTACAAGTGTCAAAGGTGCATGTTAGCATAAAAATCTGCAATAAACATGAAATTAGCTTTCATTACTTTGACTTGGGATGTCCATCAAAATGCAACTTCATATTTATGGAAAACATCTATAGAATTAACTTTGACATAGTGAGCTTTTGACCTGCCATACATGTAAGCCTCTAGGAGCAAGTACACACTCAGCTGCCTGACTCTGCTCATTCCAGCTACAAAAGACATGGTAAGCACACAAACTAAAACCCTGCATTTTTATTTCCTACAGTGCTTAATAAATTTTACACAACACTGATATAGATGATAAAGTCGGGATTTGACACATCTGGTGTGTCAGCCCTATTGTGTGGCAGCATATAGCTAAAAATGACACGACAGCAGACTAAGGCTGAGACTCAGAAGTTTGCTTTCAATTTTGGATTTCGTCTCTGAAAGTGGGAGAATTTAATGCAAAACTAATCCCCTTGAAAGGATCAAGCCCTCTGCTGAACATGAACTGAAGCTCACAGTGAAACATGAAACCCAGCAGGTAGCTGTGGTTGTTCTCCCTCACTAAGTACACACCAACACACTCTGCAACAAACTATTCCCTCCAAGGTATGACCAGAGCCTCTGTACTCTGAATTTTTAGTGATTTATCAAAACTGGGGGGGGAGGGTGTGATTCTTTTGTTTCTGTAGCTACCCACAAAGAAAAGAATTAAAATGTAAATGGTACAACTTAGTCATGACAGCATACAATTCAATTCATGACTTTTTATTAAAGACAATTATCAGGTGCTTGGTACAGCCAGAAGGGTGTTAACATGCTAGGGCTGGTAAAAAGTAAATGATGATTTAATAGGATTTTTCTCATGACTTCTTAAGTCTCCTCTTTCTGCCTCCCTCATGATTCTTTCGTCTTGCTACTACTTTTCATATCCTTATTTATAAGCATCTACCATTTTACCACTATTCTTGACCACTGTAAGTGCCCTACATATATTTTTTTGTGGAAAGCTTATACTGATCCAAACCACATGAAAGAAATCAGTGAGAGCAGTGAGAACCATCAAAGTAGGATAAAGCCACATGATGTTTGCTAACTTAGGACTCAGCATATGAAACCATCATTAAGATTAAGGAAACTTGACATGCAAACACAGAAAGCATTTAAATACTTTACAGGTCACACACAGAAACTGCAGTATCTACCAGAAACGAACCTGACAAAAATATATGCAAAAGCAATGGCACCTGTAGATTTTTTTTTTTTTTTTTTTTTTTGTGTGTGTGTGTGTGTGTGTGTGAAAAAAAGCTGGGCAGTTTTTAGTTATGCAGATATAGTGTCTGCTTTTCACCTACAAAAACTAATCCATATTTTAATACTGAAACTGTAAAAAATACTGCAGGCAAGCTAGTCTTAACAGAAAACAGATTCTTACTGATATGCAAAAAACACGATAAAATGGAAGGAAGAAAGGTTAGTCTAGAAGTCCACAGAAGATAGGAAAGGAAGAGCAATGACTAAGAATTCCTCATAGAAAAGCAAGTTGTGTGTTACATATTCAGAAAGACATTAAGGCTTAATCATAGGTACTGTGCTCATGTTCTTGTCAAATGGGACAGAAGAATTCAAATGAATGTAGTGATCACACATTTAAAAAGTTTACTTCAATGTGCTATGCAGCAGTATTCATTAGAACATACACACAGGAACTGAACACTGAACAGGAAAGAAGCCAAGCTTGCTGAATACTTCCAGATACTACTGTCAAGACAAGTGAAAGTTACTACAAGATTAGGTGACAAGAACAAAAGCAGCTGGATGCAACACCAGGTTATATGACCTATTTATAGGCACAAATCCATTAAGGAACATGTATTCTTATCATAATAGAACTTGTAGCTTATGATATGCTTACAAAATTATTTTTCCACAGCTTTCTGTATAGAAGATACAAAGTAAATTTGAATCTCTAAACACAAATTACTTTTTTTTTTTTTTTAAACTACCAAGGCATGAAGGATGGTAGTTATTGTAGGAGGAAGACACCACCCTCACCCATCACAAAAAAAAAAAAAAAAAAACCAACAACAACAACAACAACAACAACAACAAACAAACAAAAAAAAAAACCAACAAAAAAAACCAACCCACAACACATTAGCTGAAATGGATAGACCCTATGTTTTCTCCCACACCTTTTAGAGCTGTTTGATGTTGCACCAATACGGGGAAACAGCAATAGTGAAGACAGTTAAACTCTGAAATACTTTTTTCGAACAAAAATAGTGGAATTTGGTTCATATGTACAGACAAAATTAATTCAGACTTTGTATGCAAAAGCTGCATCCATTTATCTAAAACGACTGCAGCTCAGAAGAACATCTTTCCCCATATCAAGACCAAACTATACCTATTCTTATGCATGCCTGAGACCAACCTAGAGGAAGGAAGCAAACTGAGTTTCAGCTTTAGTCTCATAAAATCACTAATGAATAATCTTGGACCAAAGTCTCTCACATATGATATGTGCAATGATATATTAACAATAGAGGCAGATCTTCCCTTCAGACACAGCAATATCAGAGGAGACCTATTCATAACAACAGCAACAACCAAACAAAACAATTTTGAAATATTTTTTTTTTGTATAGGCTGGGGGGGGGGGGGGGAGGTGATGTGTGGAGGAGAGGAGAGATTTCAGTTCAAAAGGATTCTCACTCCCTTTCTCCACCTTCCAAGGAATGGACAGCTAATTGGAGGTACTGGGTACGCACAAGTTGCAAACCTTAGTTTTTGCTACTCAGGACCTGCATTACATAGTCACATTTTTCTAAAAGGATGATTATAATAAATAATACTTCAGTCACCATTTCTCATATGTGACTTTTCTTTAAAGTTCTTGAATAAGTCAAATGATGTTAAACCACCTTTATGAATTAATAATGTGATGACACTATGTCATACCCAAGATGTACAAATCTGACTACCCAAAACACTGCAATATTGTGCAAGGTTCATAGCTTGCTCCATTATTCTGCTCTACGTGAATTTCACTGCTTAACAAAACTAAGTGCTTGGAGAGTCAAGTTTAATGTATTTTAATTACCTGATGTACTGCTCTGGTGAGCTCTTATATCAGAAAGTGAAAATATGATGAATCTTCCTCTAAGAAGAATATAGACATGTTTCTGTGCCTCGTAATTTGTTTTAATTGTTGTGTACACTTCTGCATAGGAACCTTTCTGCACAACATGATTCATAAACATGGATAATGCTCAGAAATAATTCTGACATTAGTTTTGCTCCCCTGAATATATTATGTAGCTTACTGTTGACATTGCTTTGCTCCTGGCAAAAAAATAAGTGTTTTGTCATTTTCTTCCTACATTTTTATGTATCTAAAGTCAGATTCCTTGTATCATGTCATAACATTGAAAAAACTTAAGAAATTTTCACATACAAATCTGATGTTTCTATTTATTATATATACTTGTAATGTTTTCAGCAAAGTACCTTAACATTCTGAAAAGCTGGTTCCCACAGATTTTGCCAGTTGCAGTTACATTAAATAAGGGCATTTTTATTTACATTGAAGAAGACTCAGATAGATAAATCAACATCATTTGCATGCAGATGGACGATATCCAGACAAAGTTACAAAAAATAAGCAAATATTAACCAGCTCTGATCTTTTTTTTTTTTTTTTTTTTTTTTTTTCAAAATTAAGGTTATCTGGCACTTTCTGAAAAAGATTAAACAAGCATGTACAGATTGCAGGGCTGATATTCGTCATACCCTGAAGTACAGCCAGCACAGAACAATACATAGAACGTTATGAAATTTATTATATAATTCAATTTACTTCGGTCCTGAAAAGATCAACTTAGGCAAGCAGAGAGCATGGTGATCATGGCTGCTCGTGGTGATCAAAGATTTAAGAAGTAGGTCTATATTGACATCAACCAAAAAGTTTTCACAATTTACAAAGAGTTGCACTATTTTATGGAATACTTATGCAAATAGACTTTAATTAAGATAGAGACATGAAATTCAGTACTATTTCTGCAATACACAAAAATTAGCAGAATGATACAGAAGCTTGTAAGATTCACAATCACTTCCATTAATAAACATGGGACATGAATGCTGTTATGAAACCTCCCAATACTATTTAAAAAACCTTTTCTTAAATTGCTTTCTCCAGGTCCAAGAATTTTAGCCCTTATCTCCTACTTCCCAGTAATATGTCTTTAGCAGTAAGGTGTGTTCCTGTAGAGGAAGGATACCATTGCTGATGCTCATGAGTCATAAGTCCTAAGAGAAAATAAAAGAGAACATGATTCTCAAGTATAGGATGAGGACACTTAGTGGATATAGAGGATATCAGCAAACAGAAAACAAGATTATTCCATAGAAGCACAGTGTCCTAAACTCTTCAGCCAGAGAATCACACTTCTTCATCAAATCAAGCTGTCTTTCATTTTAAGTTGCATGTTTAAGTTTTATACCTGTCCCAGAGATTTGGTTTAGGATAGAGATAGTTTCTGGCATCATTTGAGGCAGGTATAGGAAAAAAATGACTGCATCATTTCACCAATACAAAGAAAACTGAAGTTAGAAACCAATGAACACCTTCAAAAATATACTAAAGAAAAATAAATTATAAAATCAGTCTGATGTCTACACATTAGATCCTTGAAAAGAGATTTTATTTTCATGCCTGGTTCAACTCAGGAGGAAGCAATTTAAATTTGCCAGCTAGAAAGCTAAAGATTTTCTTTAATTATCTCCCTAACCTTGTACTATCCTCTGCTCTTACTTTATATTTCAGTGCTGTGAAAATCCCACTATTTAACCTAATTTTTCCAACTTCTGAATTTAATAATTTAATACATGTATAAAAGAAAAAAACCCAAGCAACTAAAACAAACAAACAATCAAACAAACAAAAAACCACAACAAAACAAAAACAAAAACAGGAGGCATAAGCAGTCTGTAATTTAGATCAGAGTAATATTAATCTTTCAGTCTACATAAACGACAAGGGCTGCATCATACTGCAGGCTGCTGGCTTTGGTGTTGATAGTCCTGTCTCAGACTTTCATGGTCTAAATGGTTCTTTTAAAACATACAAGCTGCTGATGGCAGCAATCAAATAAAAGATCAAATTCTTAGTTCTTTGGCCATCAAAAGAAATAGAAACACTGAACTTTGTGAGCATTTATCAGCACTGTGAAATACCAGATAGGGTAAGATGTTCTCTGTCTTTTTTGGTATCCACCTCCATTCTTTGTTGGAAATGGAGTACCGAAAACTTTTTTATCCAAGATACTTATCCAGGGAGTGCACTGCTGCTCTTGATGCTAACAGTGTGACTTGATCCTTAGCTCTTCCAACAACATAAAAAGGAAAACAAACAAACAAACAAACAAAACAAAACACCACACACCACTGAAACGCAGACCATTTTTCTTTGTTTCTGATCACGTTCATACTGTCCTTTCATTGAAGCCTCCTGTGGATTCTTACCTATATAGAGTACAGCAGTCTTTTTCACCTACCAAACTGTATTGTGTAGTATTTGGAGAAAGTCTTTGTGCTCAATATCAGGAGGATAAGAGAAGTCAATTCTACTTGGTTTCATTTCACCCTTGTAGGATTGCCATGAAAAATAAAAGATAGCCAAAAGGAAGAAAAAAATCATGACTGTAGAAGACCTGAAAAAGACAAAAGAAATGAGACCTACCTCATCATAGATACTTTATTGACCTTAGTGTACTTTTCACTATTGTTTAACTGGATGCTGCAATTTCAGCAAATTCACCATACTTTCCTTGGCACCTTTCCTACCCTTATTCAGTGAAGCTGGAAAATTTTGACTTCTTATTGAATACATAAATGATAAAAGAAATGCAGTATCTTCTTCCTGTATTTTTTTTTTAATTATGCAGAGAACTATTTATTAATGTACTATAACTAAGACACTAACTGGTAATAATTGCTGATGTACTCAAATACGCTGCTTAAGTGTTCTGTTGTATGTAAGCCAGTTAAGCATGACTGTTTCAATTGCAAATCAATATATTACTCAAAAATATTTCTCAAGTAGATTTCAAGTTGAATAGAAATGTCTATACTGGCACTTACAGACTTAAGAATCCTGTGTTGTTGCTGCTGCTTCTTTTAAGTAAGGACATAAACTGAGTTGTCACAGCAACAATCCTGTTTGGTTTGCTTTGTTTTTTAAATTTATATTAGGTTTTTGTATCATAAATCACAGTATTGAAAACATTTTAAACAACTTATAGACATACATGTTGGGGCATCTTTTCAAATCACACATTTTAAGTAGTAAATAGCATTACTATATTATCATACATCATATATACATCTTCTTAAAAAACAGTGTTTCTTAAAGATAAGACATCATAATCAAAATGCTGAGATAACACATGATTCAGTGAGGTGGTCTCCTTTCTGATGCAAGGAGATTTCCAAGCTGTCAACAGAGAATTCTTACATTAGTAGCATGGGAACTGAGGTAAAGAAGATGGACAACTAGACATGATGTATTGTCTATTAAATGGGAAACCTGGACAAATAAGTCAATCCAGATCTTTCAGGTCCTTTCCAGAAATTCATGTATTTTCTAGAAAAACCTACCTCCTCATCCTGAGACAGCCAGAAAAATCATCCTTTCAGGTTACTTTTCAGCTTGACCCATACAGATCTTCTCTCCTTCTCTATTGTTTTACATTAATGGCATTCATCCATTGACATCTCCCTTCAAATCTATTCTGTACTTTCCCCCATCTCCTACATCAAAGTCTCCTTGATAAGACTCTGAAAAATTAATCCACCCCGCCTTTATTCTAACTGCCAGGTTTTTTCCCATGGCCTTCCAGCCAAGTGTGCAGCAGAGCTCCTCAGCTGGAACAGTAATTTTTGATCAGTAGGAACATGCTCAGCCACCTCTATCTCAGCCAAGTGTCTCCCGCTCTTTCCAAAGGGCAAATAAGTAAATACAAAATTTTAGTGTGCCAATTTAGAAGACACTTCATCCTTTAATTTTCTTCCTGATAAAATTTAGGTATTGTGAATCAGGTTTACATTTGTATTTGTTTAGAAAAATTCCTCTCAAATCAGGCCTTACCATTTCAAGAGATGTGCAGTTATAATATTTTCATTCCTAACAAACGGAACTGACATGAAAAATAAAGAGTCTTGCTTTTAACACTCAAGGAAATTATTCTGAATGTTTTGAATTTTATATCAAAACTCGAAGAAACAGTTTTACAACACACACAATAAAGTTCTAAAGGCTGGTTACTGGACTCAGTTATAATGCTGCATCCATCACAATTTTGAATTTCATGCATTTTGCATAAATATGGAAATATGTTATTGAATGACCCATAAAGAAAAGGCAATTTTAGATAATCACGCATCTTGAGTCTCTGAAGAGTTTTTGTAAAAAGGAGGAAGAAGTATTGGCAACAATCAAGTACATTCTTTTTTTGTGCTTCTTTCAAACATACAGCACATCATTTTTATCAGCTATTCAATAAACTAAAGAACATAGGGAAATTGTACACTGCTGACTGCAGTAATAGTACAGAAAAGACCTTTTATACTGAAGTAATTCTTCTTCTTTTGTATTATACCTGTATGTAGCTTTGAACACATCGTAAATTAGGCAAAGAAAAAAAAAAAGTAATAATTTCTTACATGATGGATATTATGTCATTTGCAGGAGTACACTGCCAGACACAGAGAAAAAACAAAAACAAAAAAAAACCCCAACATTTTAAAACATTTTCAACAGCATATAAGCAGAGAAAAACTTCTCATAGGAAAAATGTTTCTTTGACAGGGGCTACTACTGTAGATAATCCCATGCAGTGCCTGTGTTGAATCATTGTGTTGAAATGCTTATCAACAGGGCATTCAAAACACGTAACTTACCTTTTTTTTTTTTCCTGAGTATTAGAAATGGGATTACAAACACCCCAGTGGGCACAAAATGTTTGCATGTTCCACTTATGAACATGAAAATCAGATAAGAAATTCAGAAGGGTACAGATTCTTAAATCCTCAAGGCTCTGCCATTGCACAGATAGTTTACATTCAGGTTCTGTCAAGGCAGATGCTTTATAATGTTTCAGTTTTCCAGCACTTTAAAATACCGATAAAAGCTGTGATATTAGTAAATAATTAATGCAAATGTTGAAGTATAAGTAAAAGACTTATAAACAGTTCATTTTTGTTCACAGATTGATATTCTTCACTGAGTCTGGGCTATAATGATCTGCTGAAAAGGAAACACTTTGAAAGACTGTTACAAAAATTAATTTCTGTCATTTCAGTTCCACGAGCTGATAATAGCCTTTTCATAATACTTTACAATTCTTCAGAAGCCTAGAATATAGGTGCCTGGACAGACAAAACATCTACTGTTTTAATGTACTCAACTTTACTTAGAAACCATACACTTTGTATTTTTAAAAACATTATGCTGTTTTTATTTACTATCATGATAAGTCCACAGCCTGGTGTCAAAAGGACAGCAGTCATAGTATTTAACAGTCTTGAAAATAGAGGTGTTAATTTTATGAAGAAAAAATATCAATTGGCTCTATTGAATTTCACCTAAAGTAAATCCCATACAAATTCCAAGTGTAAAACATCACTAAACACTTAAAATTATTTGCATACAAATAATTTTGTATACCAAATGCAGTAAGATTTATATGCAAATAGGCTATCAATCCAAAGCATTCATTTACAATTTTTTAAAATGTGAATTAGAAAAGCGATAAACCACAAAAACCCCAATAATACTTGTGACGGTTTAGGGTCAGGGCAACCTGCTAGACCTGTAACAGATGGTCTCTGTTAACACCCTCCCTCCCCAAAGAGGAAGAGAAAGGAAATGAGGGAGAGAGACTTAGTGATTAGGAAAGGAAACTAGAACACCTTTGATGAAATATATACAAATATATACAAAACCAGTATTGAACCCAACCCCCCCGATGGTAATTACATCACTGCCACCACTGATGCTGTGGAACAGACACTGAGAGACTCCCAGACTGGGCCCAACAGCAGATGGGAGGTGTGTTTAGGATCTGAATTCTGGTACTGGATTTAGGAACACACAGATCAGGATCAAAGGCAGAAAGGACAGAGTACTCCTTGGAGGTAAGGAAATCTGGAAGAGGACCGAAGCCAAGCCAAGCAAGGCTGGCAAAGCAGGCCAAGAGGGAGGAGACCCTCACGATCCCTCAGCTTTATACTGAATATGACATATATGGGCTGGAATCCCTTGTTGGTCAGTTTGGGGTCACCTGTCCTGGCTGCTTCTCCCTGCATGTGCCTCCTTTTACTTTCTGCACCCCCAATGTGGTACACAAGATCCAGAAGTGGCCTTGGTCTGCACACCAAGCCTTGGTACTAACTAAACACTGGGTGTCATCACTCCTAGAAGCAGACACTGTCTGGGAAAATAGGCTGCTATCTTCAGAAATTGCAGTTAGAAGAACTGAGCTGAAAAGTAAAATCGCTGAACAGAATTACTTCTATTCTCACTCAAACCGGGACACTCATCACTGGGAGTGGCCAGATGCTTTGTGTACTTGAAATCTGATGACAAATTCCCAAATCCTAAACATTGTTGCTTATGAGAAAGGTCAACAAAACCTGTGATTGAGCCTGACTTTAAAAAAAAAATACCACACAAATGTGTCCTGTGAGCATCAGTCACATCCATGCACTTACTCTCTTTGTCCTTTGCTGCTTTGTGTGAAAAGATTTTAATTCAGGTGCTCTTACATTTACATTGCAAATTGTTTTGTCAGAGGTCACACAGAAACAAAAACACACCCAGATTAATATAATTAATATAATAACATAAACAATATAAAAATTCTGTTTTCTGGGGTCGGGGAAAGTCAGGGTAAAACATCTCCCTCCAAGCAGACCTCTTAGTAAAATGGCTTTCCCATGAAATCTGTCCCTTTTCTATATTTTATCTCAGACTCTGCATTAAATCTTAACATCACAGGTGTGGTAAGACAGCCACTGAGCTATTGTATTCTTATTTTAGTCTCACTGTGTTCTCAATGCAAATTGCATCTTCTAAGAAAGTAGATTTTATTCCTAACTTTGTGATGCTGTGTTTTAGCAGATACCAGAGTCAGTTGACATAATCAGGTATCAGCAATAAATATTTTCAAAGTATAGAGTTGTTTCATTTGTTTCCAGGCTAACATTTGACCTTGGTTTCCTAAAACTGTACCACTTTGCTTAGTCAGCTATTACTAATTTGGGGTAGGGGTGGTGGTATTGTAGGAATGGACTGATCGTTTTGTGATCAATCTCTGTTTCTCACAAAGGCATGCACATACCCACACATAAACAGATGAGTTAGTAATGGTCATCTGGCAGTTGCAAAATGCTCACATTGAACAAGGAGAGGATGCATAAATCCCTGCAATGTCCTTTAACAACTGCTGGTGTTATTCTTTTGGGAGAACATCAGCTATACTAATAACCTTGTTAATAGCCAGTGCTTACATGTGCATTCACCAACATCAAAAGCACCATCAGCAAAAAAGTATGACACCCACTGGGACTCTACAGACTGAGCTGGTAATTCTGTTAATGTCCAGCCATTACAAGTGTATTCAAGTCCATGTCCACATATGCAAGTAGGAATTCTAAACATTTTTGGGGTTTTTTTTAAAGTAATCACTAAAAATCAAAATGGCACCGATTATTTGGAAGTATTTTTAATTACTTTACCTGAAACAATTTTGTTTCCTAATGAGAACAGATTTTATGAGATTTCAGTAACTTTCTTATGCCCCCGAGTTAAATTTACCAACACTGAAAAGGTACTGAAACCATTTAAAAACATTGCAGTGTTAATAGTCCTGCTATTGAAAACTTCAGGCTCAACCTTTTAATGCTGAGCTATAGGGTCACCATTCTCTGCACATTTGCTTTGACAATAAGACCAACTAAATATCCAGTCCCTAGTCACCATTTTCCACCACCACATTACAGTCCACCTTCTCTCCACTTCTAATGATGTTTTACTTTGCACTAACATAGTGGAGGAGCACTGATTCCATTTAATAACTTCTTGGCATTTTGGTTAAGGTCCAGTGTATTGTAATTGCAGCACCCCAGCTCAGGAAAGAACACCAGAGGGGTGTCAACTTCATAACCTATATTAGTAGAGGAAGGAAAAAAGTTTCTGTGACCCCAGCAACTATCATCTTGAATACAAGAATTCTACTTCAGCAATCAAAGATTTTAAGTAATGGGTGGAGTAAAATATGGTCCTTAACTACACAGAATGTTTCTGGTTGGTTTGCAGCCAAGGTGAAGCATCAAATTCTTGTAAAAATTGCTTCACAAAGATCTTGCATTACATAAGGAAAATCGAGCATGTTTCACTGATGTTCATCTCCTCATAAATTCCTGTAAAGTTATAAACAGCTTTCACACATTCAATCGACCATATACCAGATTGTCACCTCAATAACAAAATGATGGGGTTTTGGGGGGGGAAAAAAGGATTAAGCACACTGCAGTTCAATAGTTTCTAACATGTTCTGTGAAGACATGTTGGCTCAGACCATGAACAGCAAGACAGAGGCGTCAGCACTGGTAAACCCCATGCCAAAGTGCTACATTTTTTTCTTCCTTTTTCTTGAAGTTTTTGAAGTGGACAGGGGGTTCCCTGAGTCAGGGAAGCCTGAGGAAAGAAGGAGAGACTCGTAAGGATTTGGCAGCTCTCATAGGAGAGGCCACAGGAGAGGGTGATGTGGCTGGGGGCGTTCCTGGAGAAACCGTGAGAGATTTAAATGAGGCAAAATGGGAAGCGGTGTTCAGACTAGAAGCAGCTACATTCTCACTTGTTGGTGTGTTACCAGCAGGGCATGCAGGAGGATGCACAAGAGAGTAAATAACAAATAAATAATAATAATAATAATAATAATAATAAAAGGTACATGCAGGACTAGAGATGGTTGCAAGCTGGACAAAAGCTACTGCCAGAAAGAATGTGGTGACCCAGACAGAGGTACTTCAGAAGCATGCTGGTGTCCAGACCTCTGGCTGCAGAGAATGCTGGAGCCTGGCACTGCTAGTGAAGAGTGACAGGGATAACACCTGTGTCCAGTGTGACCAGATGAAAGATCTGCTCAGCCTGGTGTCTGAGCTAAAGAAGGAGGTTGAAAGGCAGAGAACAATAAGGGAATGTGAAAAGGAAATAGACTGGTGGAGTCAGGTCCTACCATCCTTGAAGATAGGGCAGCAGGTGGAGTCTCCATTAGAAGGAGAGGAAACTCTCCTTCCTTGTCACCAGGTAAAAGAAATGAGGGAGAATGGAAACAGGTCCCTGCTCAACAAGGCAGGACAATCCCCTCCTGGCCTCTCTTCCCTTCCTGGTTGCACTTGCACAACAGGTACGAGGCTCTGGAAATTGAGGGACAAACAAATGATGATGGAGCTGAAGGTCCATCAGGGGAGTCGCACAGTCATCAGACTATTACCCTCTATTAATCATCCAGGTTGGTAATGATGATGTTATGGAGAGAAGAAATTTAAAACAATTAAAAAAGACTTCAGGGCCCTGGGGAGATCACTTGAGGGCTTGGGAGTCCAGGTGGTGTTCTCTTCAATCCCTTCAGTGGCAGTGATTAATACTGAAAGAGGAAGGAAGACCCACCTGATTAACATGTGGCTGATGCCACCAACAGAATTTTGGGTTTTTTGAGCATGGGGAGCTTTACGCTGCATGGGGTCTGTGGGTGACAGATAGAGTTCATCTATTTTAAAGGGGGAAAAGAATACTTGCACATGAGCTGGCTGGGCTCATTGAAAAGGCTTTAAACTAGGTCTGAAGGGGGAAGGGGATAAAACTAGGCCTGCTAGAGTTGAGCATAAGGGTGGTAGGCCATTGTTAGGAATTAAGTCGCTAGCCTGGCTCAAGTGCCTTTACACTAAGGCACACAGCATGGGTAACAAGCAGGAGGAGCTGGAGACCATTGTGCACCACAACTGCTATGATGTAGTTGCCATTACAGAAACATGGT
>JANHGN010004523.1:12805-26870 GCA_024605025.1 Megaceryle maxima
GCTTTAAGGTTCTTATGTTTTGTTTTGTTGTTTTGGGGTTTTATTATTATTATTATTATTATTAATTTTATTTTATTTTTTATTCCAAACCACTGGTGGTTTTTGCATTTTCAATATGCAAACATCAGGGGAAAAGCTGATTCAAGCCAGGAAAAATGAAAGATAAAATGATAGAATATAAAACCAGAAGAGACTAACCAGGTCACCTAGCCCCTTGATCATTCAGTGTGTTACAGACAGCACCATAAACTTGCTGTTTTTTAAACATTTTAATATATTGTATGATGAAGTTTTCTACAGTCTGCTGTAGAATTTACTGCAGGAAAAAAAAAAAAAAGACTGGATCTTTTCCCCCTGTACTGTACTTAAATTTGCTTTATTTTTCCTTGACATTCTCTCTTTTTTTTTTTTTTTTACAGATATAACATCTGATTCTAAGTGTAATATCTGTATATTCAAATTCTCTTACTGTCACTACTTAGATCAGCCATTTATAATTTCTTATACCAAGACATTAAAGAAAACTTTTAACATTAAAAATACACTAAAATCCTTGTGTACTTATGGAATTGCTGCCTTATTTGTTAAGAATTAACAGATGAGATAGGTATCCAGCTGCTTGTGGATCTGTTTGTGTCTCTAGGGCTAGAGATGAAGAGCCAAATGATGTTTCAGCCAGCATCAGTCAAGTGAACGGTTCCTTCATTTTTAAGCTAACAGGTTCTCCTACATCTCCCCACCCCCTCTGCCAACAGCCTGGGCACTCTTGCCCTGTAGTCATAGACATCTATCTCTGTGCATTCAGACTCACACACACATAAAACTTTTTCTGTTCTTCTCAAAGACGTCCCAAGGTCAAGTGTATCTTTTACTGAGTTCCATTGGTTTCCTGAATTTTTGCTTTTCCTGAATCTCATGCAGGTAAAGTTGGTCTTAGTCTTCTTCAATTTAACCTCCATCTAGCAAGGGTTCCCATCATGCTTTTCATGTACACAATCCTTCTCATACAACTGCTTAGAGAACTTGCAGAAGGAGAGCAGAAAGTGATGTCATGAAAGCAAGTGTCATGAAAGAAGACAGAGGCTAAAGGACAACTTCTCAGGTTTTTATATTTGCTCCCTTTCCAGAGTATATCCTACACCTCCACCATTCCTGATTATTAGTTGAGATTGAATTGATCACAAATCCTTGCTGTATCTTTCTTGACACATTCTACACACTTGATAAGCTACTTGTACTTGGTGTACTTCCTTCACTTTACCAGCTTGAATGATTTTGATAGTAAATATTCAAAACAAAATGATATCAAGCACTTCACTTAAAATCAAAACTCTCTGGCCAGCTTGCCTTATAGGTATTAAAATCTGTCTGGAATTATTCTTTTTTGTAAATCAAATCCTTTTACCCCTGTGCCCTTTGTCTTCACTGTGTTTCGTTCTTTCTCCAATTCAGTATTTCTCTGCTTTTGTAATGATGATGACAGTGAGACCTCTTGCCTTGTTAAAATAATTACTTTTCTTCCTTATAAGAAGTTCGACTGAATTATTTTTTCTATAGAATTCCATGGCTTTCCCATTTTTTTCATCTCAGTAACCATGACTAAGGTAAGTAACAGTGCCATCAAAGTGGTTTACTAGTTGGGTTCAGCCGGCTCAGTAGGAACTTTTATTGAAATTGTACTGGAAATAATACATCTTGCAGAAATGGGAAATACCTCCCTCTTCCTATATAAATAAGCAGAAGAAACAAAATATTTGACTAGCTGTAGATTAAACAACCTCCTGCTTTCTGTCTTCAATAATGGAGTTTTTATTTGTTGTACTATACCGAGCAAACTGTAATAACAGAAATATAGAAAACGTACATCTGAAATCAAACTCCCTCCTAGTGTAAATTCCATCTTCACTTTGGATTGATCTGCTGAAGCTATATATTTCTTAAAGAAGCTACTTGAACAACTTGCTTTGAGATCAAAGCAAAAATCACACCTTTCTTTCTTGAATCTTTACAACTTCAAAGTCTATTAAGAGGATGCACCTCATAAATTTGATTCCACACTCCTTTTATTGCACTTTGCAGAAATGGATACAGAGTAAAGGAGATCTTCTTAAGCTGTGAAGGAAAGGACCTTTGCAAATCTTCCCTGTCCCCTGAGACAAAGCTTGTAAACCTAAGGACTCGACAACTTTGCCCACAGTGATTTCAAAGCGCTCTATTGCAAAAAGATTTTCTTGGTACTCATTATCTGTCCAAAGTTCACCTTCCTCACTGGAATGGAAGGGGAGGAAAAAAAAAAAAAAAAAAAAAAAAAGAGAGATAGACAGATGAAAGTATGTTAGATGTTTTTGATTTTTTAAAAGTCTCAACAAGAGGCTTCTGAAAAGCCAGAGGGAAGAGAAATCTACCTTAAAGATTGGAAAAGAATGCAATTTGGTAGGATTCTACACCAAAATCTCCTGCTTAATCCTTGACTGCAGCTGAATGTTCCAGATTCCTTCAAAGAGAACAACCCCTGCTGCATGTACTAGGTATGTCAGAACACCTCAGGACTTTCAACTCAATGCAAATAGAGAAGCGGACTATCTCATCACAGCAGGCATGACAAGATACCTGCAGAAGAAAGGGTTAAATGCCTAGTCAAGGAAAAATAGAAGGTGGTTACTCTAATTTTCTGAAGCCTATTGCCTGTAGTGGAAGGAAGTAAGGTTAGGCAACACTGAGAATAAATGTTCTGGAAATGTTCAAAAAATATGGACACCTTTTCTCTAAAAGGTAGAATAGCAGTCTTGTCCAGATGCCACGCTAAAGGGCAGGGATGGAAGAAAACCACATCAACGTGCATTTGCCCAAGAACTTTTCATTACTTTCCTCATTTATCTGATTCAAGAGAAAACTTGAACACCACACTGGTAGTAGATAAAAGAGAGATAAAACTACCTTTTCTTTAACTGTGCTCATACAACACAAATATAATCTAAAATCAAGTGCAAAATCTGGCATGTACATACTGCTCGTTGAGGAACACGTGCTAAGATAGGGTTGGTAAAGGAAAGTCAAAAATTAAAATCAGGAAGAACTAGGTGGAGAATAGTGAAAAGAAGTTATAGAGTGGAAAATGCAATTCATAGATTTTTTTTCAATCCGTGCAAATCAGTTTGGGAAAAAGAGGATTCTGAGTATATTCCAGAAGTTGCTGGATACAGAACTCTGAAACTGAACTCAGAGAACTATCCGTACCACCTAAAAAACCTCTCTACATCCATCTCCCTACAGAGTTCACTCTGGTTCACTGTTTCCTTTGGTGCTATTGTCTGCCATGGGGTTACCATCAGAGAACACTGGTAGGCAGTACTTCCCTCTAACATCTATTTTCAACCGCCTAAATTGGTCTTCATAGGATTCCATTGTGCACACTGCAAAGAAACTTGTCTTGTTGCCAGCTAGAACTGTGAACTACATGTCTTTCTTTTCTTCACTGTTCTTTTTTTGGTTCACAAGCAACCTCCTACCAAAAGCAGAATCCGCAGAAGAGACTACATCCAAGAGATAATGCAATGAAAAAGTATGAAGAGAAGCCCAGGTGGCCACCTTGCAAATTTCCAATGTGGAAGCCTTCGACCTCTCCGCCCAAGAAGCAGCTATAGTCCTAGTGTAATGAGCTTTACAAACCCTGGGAGCCTCTTTACCCTTAACTACATACGCCTCCCTAATACAATCCCTTAACCATCTAGCTAAGGAACTCTTAGAAGCCATTTGACCCCTCTTAAGACCCCCTAAGAGTACAAACAATCTGTCAGAAGATACGAAATCTTTGATTCTTCTGTGATAAACCCTAAGTGTTCTTCTTACATCCAATTTATGCAGTCATTGCTCTTTGTCATCGCTGGGTTTAGGGAAAAATGAGGGCCAAGAAACCGTCTGGTTTAGATAAAACTCAGATGCCATCTTTGGGACAGAAAAAAAAATTTAAAAAGAGGAACCATCCAAAGAACTACTCTGTTTCTGATGGAACTTTACACATGTTCGATATATCCAGATTGAAGTACTATGGGATATGCTGAACAAAAATCAACTAAAACTGCCATTGAAATAACTATACACATAAACACAACGCTTGACACACACATGAAAACACATTATTTTTGTCACGTCTCTGTGTGAGTTACATAGATGAAAAGGCTCCTGTGAATATTAAAAGCAACAAAAAAGAAAAGGAAGCAAGTGCAAGGCTCCCACCTATGTAATGCCTAGAGAAACTTCAGCTCACTTGGATTTTAGCCTACCTTTGTGGTACTGGCCAGCTTCCTTTAATTTACCAGCAGCACTACTTGCAAGGGACTGGTACCTCTGATACACCTGCAGTGCAGTGGCTGTGGGGTAGTCTGGATACACCCAACCTAGTTTTACACCAGTCAGGGGGAGTAAGGGTTGCTGTCTAGCATCTCGAGCAGATTGTTCCATTGGGGATAATTTGCCCTGGTTCTGCAGCCCATGTTGCTCTGTGAAGCTGATGCTGGTACCCAAGTTAATTTAAAGCTGCTTTGGATAGATCTGCACTCTTTACTCTGTTAAATTAAGCAAAATTTCTAGTAAGAAGGCTTCTAAGAAAGTACAGAAGATGGCCATTACATTTTCTAGTCACATACTATAATGTGTTCCAGTGAAAATAAAGCAAGGATTCTAATCAATCCTTCTTATCAAAACTCAGTCCTTATCAGTGATAAAAAATAAGGTTGTTAGCCCAATATAGGACACGAACAGAGAAAATCTTAAATCCCTTCTGGTACTTAACAGAACCTGGAACTACTGGGAACATATCTCTCATTCTCCCATATCAAATCATCTTTCACTTCATCACTACAACTGAGATTTCTGACAATATGAAATGAAAATAACACCAATAAACCCTTCTTCTCGTCAGACTTTATATATTTCTCTGCTCATCTCTTCTCTTCACAAAGTATCCAGAAACCGATATAACTGAGCAAAGTTTTGTGATTAAAACCACCTGATCAGAGCACCAACATGAAAAACAAAGATACGTCTGACAACTTCACTAACTTCACCTGTATAAGATCTACCTTTCCCTGTGTTTCAGGGTAAAAGTAAGTTTATGTTTTCTTTAGAACATGCATTCTACACAGAAGACTGCTTCCTACAACAAGATCTCACGATGTGTCCCCATCAGATTTGATTAAGTACAGGCAACATTTAAGAACTGACTTGCTATAGACACAATTACTCAAAAAGAATACTCGAAGAAAGCTCAACACACTTTTGAGGAGCAGTTCTGAAGTGTAATTATGCTTGGAGAAATGCCTGCAGAATAAAGTCCTAAATACCCTTCCTTGAAAGTAAAGTATTTCTTGTTAATGTTGAAATCATTACATTCTCTGAATTACTGGAGATCCCATCCCTTAGAGTGTAGTTACTTAAACATGTCCAACAAATTTCCTGTTCAAGATTTAATTATTTTTTTTTTTACATTTTATCTTAAACTATACAAGTAAAATAGTACTTAAAATTACCCTTACAGAAAATTTAGTAGGTGGTTGGATTTGATGATCTTGAAGGTTGTTTTCAACCTTACTGATTCCATGACTGTATGGTTCTATGAGTGGATACCCTGTCCTCCATAGTATGACCATGAGAAGTTTATTGTTAACACCTCTTTGTAGGATCAAGGACGTAAAACATAAACCACAGTGTATAACAGCTTCACATTTCTTGAGAATTATTAAAACCAGAAGTTTAAGGAAGGTAAAAACACATGAAACCAATAGCAAAAAGGGAACTTGAATGTGAGTTTGAGTTTTGATATATATTCTAAATATAAAGAAGTTAGCCTGGATTTCTTTCAGTGTCAGTATTTTAGATGAAGACTCCATCGATAAAATGTGTGCCTCAGAACTCTTCTTTATAATTTTCTTTTTTTTTAACAATTTTTTTATCAATTTAGTTTTCCAAGACCACATTCCCAAAACAGCTTTCTTCTCAGCCTGCAGCTTGACTACAGAGATATCCAATATTTGACTCCACCTCTCCTCTCTCCCTAAGCAGCCTGGCCTCATTTCTGGTCTCATCCTTTCCTGCAATATAATCAAAGCTCTTGAAAACACCTGCTCTCTGGTGACCTGGAGACTCTCTACTGGCAGAAGCAGCAGCGTAGAAGAACATTTATGAGCACACTGTGACCTGGAAGGTGTTATTCACTTGAATTTTCAGGATTTCAGGTTCCCCTCATATGACATGAACACAACTAGATGACAAAGAGACTGAGCGTGGAATCTGAAGGAAAGGCAAATGTCAGGCTTAATCGTGAAGCAGTTTACATTCTGATGTAGAACCTACTCCCAGAAAATACCCACCGAAGCCAGTGGGCTAAGCATGGTTATAAATGTAGTACAACTTAATAAGTGTTTGAGAGAACTATAGATTAAAGTAGCTTTATATATGAAAACATTTAGTTGCATATATACTGCGATCAGTTAAACTGATGTTCAAGTCAGGGTGTTTCTCTTGAAAAAGGCACCTTTCAAGGACAAGTTCAGAAACAGCCACAGTTTCAAATAATTCAGGCTCTGTGTATTGTTTTGTCATATACGAAATACAGGATTTTATAGATAAATCAATAGAAGTTACCATATTAGTGTTTGATTCTTTTTCATTAAGATTCTCCATTGATAACCACTGTATGTCACATCTTTACACACAACTATCAGTTCTTTTCAACAAGTCACTGTGCTCAAATGTAGCTCTGCATATTTCAAAAAGACTTGAAGTGGATATGGTTAATACACTCGATTACAAAATACGATGACACATATTAGGTAACTGATGTTGAAAATTAAACAAAATGATCATTGTGCACAAAGAAGAATCAATAAATAAGGAAAAGCATTCATTACCTTGAATATTCTTATTCCTCTCTGTAAATGAAGGCACCAACAGAATCTCTGCAGAGAGCTCCTCAATTTTTTCTTCCATTACTAAAAAGAGCTTGATAAGTTGAGAAAGACATTTGAGTTGATATAATGTTAAGCAGAAGTTCCTTCCTTTTTTGTGGTATTCTTGGGAGGCTGTTGAAGTAAAATGATAAAATACTTTTTACTATAGCTTAAAAAATTATCCTGAAAAACTGATTATGTAAGAAAGTAAAATATATCCAATAAATTCATTTTTACCATAGAATAGAGTATCTTTTTATCATTATAAAATACTGTTAACATTAGTTCTTCCTAAATATTTGGCATTTCCCAACTACCTAGGAAGCTACAACTGAATTCCAAGTTTTGTTATTCAGTGAAGTAGGATTTTTTCCAAGCAACAGACATAGTCTGAAACCTATCACCTGTGTTTTACAGAAAAAAAAAAAAAAACAAACCCCAAAAAAACCAAAACCAAACCACTGTGCTGCAAAAAGTGATTGAACAAAAGGAAAAAACCCACATCATTGCTGTATTTTAATGGTTTGGGACATCACATCACTACCCTGTCACTCTGCAAGTCACCTTGTCTGTTTAACAATCTGCTAGCACAATACAGCTGATGAATATGACATTTGAGTGAAAAGAAACATCAATCTAACACTCCACAACTTTAAATATGTGGGGTTTGAAAACAAGTGAGACTGTCAGTGAACAAATATCAGCAAGTATTATACCTATAAGCATTTGGTATTTAAAAGAAGAAACCGAACATTTTATTTTGAAAGGTTAACACTTGTAATCGTAACATATAATCATGTCACATCAACCAGGGAACTCTGATTTGAGCACAGTCAGACTATAAAAGACTGTGAGCTGTTTCCAATTTGGTATTACCAAACCACATGGTTTTAAGTCTTTTAATTTTATAACTTCTTTAAATGTAACAAATTTGCACTTCTATGCAAATTGCGGTGAGCTGATACCATGTTCCTATGTGGTTCTGTTGCAGATGTATCATCAGCAGAACAGTTTATGTAGAAAGTGTCAGAGTGAGAACCAGAGGAGTTTGAAAGGAAAGCTCTGAAAGACGAAAACACATAGAAATTGATTGAAACATACTTTTATGTGTCAAATCTCTCTTACCTTCGCAGTTTTGAAATACGCAGTACCTCCCTTTTCCCTCAAAGTTCCTAGGTGTTTTTTTAGGTATTCACAAATTACTTTTAAAGAGAGAGAGATCTAAGTAGGAGAGCTGAGCTCTGAATACAAATTCCCTAATTTGCTATTCCAGTTTTGCAGCCTTTAGAGATCGAACTGCAAGTCTTGGATCCACATCTGAATTTCCTCAAAGTTCTGAACAGATGTATTCATGCTAGTCCCTGGCATTTCTAAGAATGGCAAAAGAAAGTATTATGTGTAATTGTCTCTGTTAGTGCCTTTCCTCACTAAATAATAAGTAAATAATATCTGTACCACTGGATTTCCAAGTTTAAGTCTCAAACTTCAGAAAAAAGTCATTCTGCTATCCAGAGAATTTGTCTCCTTTACCTGAAAAGTAGATAATACAATACTGGCTGTAACTGACATGAAGTGACTGCTTGTGTCTGCAGACAACCAGAAATAACAGGTCCAAGATGTAAGAACCACAAATCACATAATAAAACCCAATGGAACAGTTAGTTCTGTCTCTTATAATTTGGAAACCTTGTGGTACTCCTCTCTTGAGGAACAGAGAAACCTTCCAGCTGCTTGACTGCCCAAGTGGTATTGTCCTCATTGGACAAAGGAAAGTGGACCTAAAAGCCAAAGATGTTCCACAAAAGTATCAATTTTAGAATATAGTACCAAACTCAAAAGAAGTAAATCTTTTTTACTTTCAATGATCATTCAAAGTATAATTCAGCTGGAAAATATTAAGTTCAAAGCCCCCTCTCTTTTCAAGCCACTGAGAAGTGGAGAGAACACTTTAATATATGACAAGGCATACTATAGAGTACACAAATGAACAGTAAGATAATCACCAATTGAAAATCTTCCTACTATATACTACGTATATTCTACAAACATCTAGAAAAGCTCTCTACCTTTCTGGTTTGTGAGGTACAGACAAAGTTCTAGATGGTTCAAGGCGGTAAAGAATACTGGGTTAATTTCATGGATTAAAAAAAAATGGAGTTCAACATACAGTGATGTACAAACCCTCTGCGGCTGGAATGGTCAAGATAGAGGCGTTACAAAACATAAAGGAAAGATGAGACCACGATGTAATAAATACAATTCTAGAACTGCTGACAAGAGGGAAAGAAGGATGAATGATCACCTTGCACTACAGGCCTAAGACAGAGATGGGATGCATCACACAACCCAGCTCCTAAGAATTCTCTGGAAAGAGTATGATCAACCAACCACCCACCAAACCAACAAATCAAACACCTCTATGCTATGGGTAACCTGTGAGTAATTCTCCTTTTGTGCTCCGTTGGACTACATTGTGATAAGGAAAATATAATGTGATTTACATTTGACATGACAAATATACCAAGGATCCAGATGTGACAAAAGATTCATGCATCATTCACAGGGAGCTTTTTGTTACAACACTATGGATAGGTAGAGCCACGTACTGTCACATTAGCGATCAGGACAAATCATGCTGATGTACCACTGGACCTGCCTATCAACCCAATCTGATGATGATAAGGCAATAGGCATCTGAAAGGACAAATGCTGGTCCAGTAACACCTCTCAGATGCTGATCCACACCGCACACATGAAGTTATCTCCTATTCTGCACTGTTCACAGTTCTGGAGGCTCTTTCCTCAGGGCAGTTATCTTTAAACTGCTCATCTGAGGTATCCAGAACTATCACTGCAAGGCACTGTTCCATCTCATTTTACTTGTACAGAACCAAGGGTCTTACTAAGGAGTGCAGTCTCTGCAGCTGCAGAAGCACAAGCATGCTGTGGACCTGGACTTCAGTAAAGCCATTCACACCATTTCCCACAGCATCCTCCTGGAGAAACTGTCTGATCATGGCCTGGATGGGTAGATGCTCTACTGGATAAAAAACTGGCTGAATGGCCAGTCCCAGAGAGTGGTGATGCATGGGTGCAAGTTGTGGCGTAAATTCCTAACA
This sequence comes from Megaceryle maxima, assembly GCA_024605025.1. NCBI lineage: Eukaryota > Metazoa > Chordata > Aves > Coraciiformes > Cerylidae > Megaceryle > Megaceryle maxima. The sequence goes on from JANHGN010004523.1 coordinate 22,872, forward strand.
ACAAGACATGCTGACCTCCTGCTAAGGCGATGCCTTCTAAGAATAGTTTCAGAAAAGTTACAGAAAGGCTGGTAGAGAAACTACAGAGACACAAACTGGATCATACAGCCATTGTCAATGTGCTCACAAGCTGATTTTGCAAATATTTCTCTAAATACAGGTGAGGTTAGGACCTAAACAAACACAGAGCAGTAAGAAAAGGTTCTGAGCTCTTGAACATAGCCTCAGTCTTCCTTCCGTGTGGAACAAGAGTCATAAATATGCTGCTCTACAGAGCCATTGCCTATGCTAATGATTTCTGGACTGCTCTGGAGACCAAACTGGCCAGGAGAAAAATAGTAAGTCACTGTGGGTAAGACACCTTTAGGTGCAACAAAAAAGATCCCCAAAAGAACAGTGTCAGGGGCCCATCGAAAGCTGGCTGCTCCCTGAGGGACAGAGCATGATGATATGGCCAGCAAGACAGTTTCCTCATCAGCCAGTGCCCCATCCTGCAACCCATAAGCAAGGGAGACCCAGAGAAGATAGTCAGGTTTCAACCACGAGTCCAGATCATCAGCCACGTTCCTGGTGATGACACAAAGCTGAGGTTGAGCCAGGAAGTTAATTCAGAGCTTGGATTCAGGACCAGGTCTGTTGAGGGTAAGCAAGAGTCAGGCACAGTTCAGTGATCGTTACGTAGGACTAGGGTGATAAAGCAAGTTCAAGCTAAAGCCAGGAAGTCTGAATGAATGGAGTCCATGGCCAGTCACAGACATGACTCTGGTGGAGATGGACATCAGGACGTCTGTGACATAGCTCAGGCAGGGACTGAAGACCCAGGCCTCAGCTGAAATAGGTCTTTTGGGCAGGCTGCAGTGAAAACCCCAGAAGAGGCTGGTCAGGGCCATTAAGGCCCATTAGGGCACCCAGGTCTTTGTTGCACAGCCCTAATTAAGGAGCTTCAGTTTTCTAAGTAAACCTACAGAAGAAACACTAATTTCTGGAAAACTGTCTTTAAGCTTCACCAAGGGCAGCATAGTTATTTTGCTAAGAGGAAGAAGAGGAAGTCCTTTAAGGTTCTGCTGTTTACACTGTGGTTCTTTCTGGAGGCTAAGGAAGAGGTGGAAAGAGACTGGCCCCTTCTACTTGACACGCACTTGATCAACCTAAGATGGACTATACTGGATTTGAAGTTTCTGTTCAGATATCATTCAAGCATCATGACACCAGTAAAGTGGCAAATGCCCAGTCCTTTGCAAGGCAGCTGGAAAGGCTCAAATGCTGTCAGGTCTAAGGATGAAATATGTCCACTGCAAGTATCATATACCTGAGAAAAGGCCCTGAGACATCAATGCCACAATCATCAGTAATAAAAGCTATTTGAGCGGAAGAAAAAAAAAAGAAAATAAAAGAAAAAAAAAGGTCTGGTAATAAAAAATGTAAAAATAAATGAAATGAGAATACTGCAGGTCCTACATCCTCCTTAAGTTCCAATAAACATGCAGCAATACTAAAATCCAAATCAAGTTTGATCTACATTTCTCATACAGCCTTTCAAAAGAATCAAGGCTTCTGTTCCATCCTTGCAACCTGAATACTTAATTTAGTTATCAAAATTCTCACAAAGGTATCTTAACATGTTGACACAAAACCCATGGGCCTTGCAGTCTTCAACACACAGTTAATCTAGGTTTTTAGGTAAATTTAAGCCAAAACAGAAGAGTCACTGTAACCCAGGTTATGAGTCCTCTTCCTCTATACTAACTTGCTGAATCACTCGAAACCTGAAATTCTTGCAGCTGTCATTCCACAATTTCTTGCTTTTCTCCCTTCTTCCTCAGACTGGAAAATTCGCCTTCAACTGGAGAAGCTACACAGAAAAGCTTATGAAGAAACAAAGAAAACGCACAGGTAACAGAAACAAATTTCTGCTGAAACAGTCAAGAATCAGAAACATACACAGGGTTTTGCTGTTTCATTGCACAAATGATGACATTTAGTTAACAGTAAATACTTAGATTCAGATGCTGATGATTCGAGATACGTTTTGCAAACACACCCAAGAGAATGTGAGCACTCTGATCATAATTTTCAACCAGGTTTAGTGATGTAGCTATGAAGAAGTTTATCTAGAAAACACCAAAAATGGCATCTGCTTCATGCAGTTGACACACACAGAATTCAGACAGCCATTTCTTTGGACTTTTGATAGCACTCTAAAACTTCAGACTTTCTTAACTGTAGATAAGTTGCTGCCTTAATTTATTTTTATTCTTACATCTTTGGCTTGAAATGTGAGATAGGAAAAAAATTCACCTCATCTATCTGGCTAAACCACTCCTACCAACAAACAGTAAAAAGGCTTGACTCAACACTCATCTTGGAGTAAGAAAAACACAACACTCCAAATAAGTAAATAGCAACCTTGCTGAGATTTTTAATATAAAATCCTGAGAGTAAGAATAGATTCATAATAATTTTAATAATAAACCCCAAGAGTAATAATAAACGGTTTTCACTTAGACTAATTGAACACTGGGTTCAGCTACAGCATCTTTTATCCCAGTATCCTGGGCTTGGACAGTGACTGAAAGAGGAAGACTAAACATACATATAACAAGAAAATCATATGCAATCTTTTTTTCCTCAGACCTTACCTAGCTCTTGACTACCTGCAGTTGGGCAGCTTCCACAGACAGGCGTGGCACACTTTAGTATCTGTAGTGGGTTTCTATTCCATCAGTTTCTCCAGTTACCCCCTGAACTCACCTAAATTTTTATCATCTATAACATTTTGTGGAAAGAAGTTGCACACTTTACCTACTAACCTAACTCTGGGTTAAGAAACACATCATTTTGTTTGCTTGAATATTTCATCTTCTAGCTTCACCCGATCCCAATCAGTTTTAAGAATCAGTCAACTACCGATACCTCTTTATTTTTTATAATACATCCATTTTATAGACCTCTATCGTATCCTACCATCTTAAATTTGTTTTCAAACTGAAGAACTGAAGTTCACTTATTTCTGTTAATATAGAAGCTGTTCTACATTTATCACCTTGGTGCCCTTCCCTAAGTCTTTTATGCTTTTCTCTACAACCAAAAACTATGTGTATGTAGAATATAGTCTAGTGAAACAGTCAGCATCAATACTGTAAAAAGATACAAAGGGATTATGAGTGAAATCAGGGAGAACTTTGCAATGCTAAGAGCCAAATTAATACCTCATCTTTCAAGAAGATAAATACATTGTAGAGTTAGCTCTACCCAGTATTAACAAAAAATCAGCATGTCATTCAAACATCAAGGTTAAATTCAGTGTGGATGCACTATGTTTCAAACACTGAATCTCAATCTTCTCTTATGTATTTGTGTATAAAGACATTTTCTGCAAAATAACCACTTGGAAACTCTTAGGAATAATAATAATAAAAAAAAAAAAAAGGTGGTATTGGGGAATTTTACTTCACAGGTGATAAAGTTGAGAAGTGCCCATATGAATTCTAAGCTGCCTGATAATTTAATTAAAGCATTTTCCAAGCAACACAGAGCAAAAGACACGCATTCAACAAAGCACTTGACCATTGTACCCGAGCTTTTCCAAAATGCTTCAATACAATACCCAGATATCTGCCTTTATCTTACCACTTAAAACGGTTTCTCCTCATCTCTAAAAATGAAGCAGCATGAGAAACAATGCTGTGCTAGATCTAAATGACCTGTGTGCACCTGCTAACTTGTGACTTTATAGTAAGTTTTCAAACTGGTGCTTTCCTCAAAGCTGTACCTCTAGAAACTATTACATAAAGTGTTTCCAATATCCCTGGTTATAGCCTGGAAGTATTTAAAATCAAAAAAGGCATATGAAAATATGCAGATGCATAACTGAAATGTACCTGGTGAATTTTGGTTTTTCTTTCGTTCTCTCTTTTTTCTTTTTTTTAATTTAATGTTATTTTTATTAGATTTATTTTTTAATGAGTGTATGATTTAAATAATTTGCCATTTGTAACA
>JANHGN010004525.1:7852-45266 GCA_024605025.1 Megaceryle maxima
CTGTAGTTTTAAAAAAAATTCTTTTTTTTTTTTTTTTTTTTTTTTTTTTTTTGTGCTTTGGGAAGTTTTACTTTTTAACCTGCAGCACTTTTAGATTTAGTCTAGAAGAAATTTTAGATAGTAATAATACTAATTATAATTGAATGTCAGCCTAGATTTTATTGCTAACAATATTTTGTAGTGGTGACAGCAGCCCGGTGTTTTTTTCTGAGTCATTTTTGAAACGCATGGATGTCCATGAGTTTCTGGAGAATTTTTTATTATATCATTGCTGTATATTTAGAATGATTATACTGTGATCTGGTGCAGAGTATTAACTGAAGTAACAGCTTGTCTTTTACATTCTTGAGTCAATCTCCAATTTTTATTGGCACTTATATATCTCATTGTTTATTTTATTAAGTAAAATCTGTTTCTTTTATGTTATGTGCAGAATGTGAAAGATGATGGGCAGCATGTATGGAGACTGAAACACTTTAACAAGCCTGCCTACTGTAATCTTTGTTTGAACATGCTAATTGGAGTAGGCAAGCAAGGTCTCTGCTGTTCTTGTGAGTATAAGCATTTCAGTGTCCATTTGCATACATGTCTGTTACTAGAAATGTTGTACTCAGTGCATAACAAAGAACTGGTAGTTTCCCAGTACAAAACCATTGCCAGCACAGTGATGCGTACCCCTTTGTCTTCTATTCTTGAGCTCTCAAGGTTCCTGTTTTGTTTTGTTTTGTTTTGTTTTGTTTTTTAGGATACTGGGCTTTCAAAGCTGTTTGGGGGAGTTTCCTTTATTATAATACCCTCGGTGTTATTTCCCTTTGGAGTCTGTCTGTTTTTTTTTTTTTTTTTTTTTTTTTACTCTTTTTCACTGGTTTTCTTTTTCTTTTTTCTTTTTCTCTTTTTTCCTCTTCTCCATTTTTTCCTCTCTTTTTCTTAGTAAATGTAACGTTTAGTTTTCAACCTTTTATTTTTGTTATTCCTCTTTTGTGTATATTAATAATTATTCCTATTCTGTAATAGGTATCAACTTGACTAGTGTCTAAATTCTGTATTTAGTTATTCAAATTTTGCACAGAATTCTTGTTTTGTTAATTGTGAAGGTCAAACCCCCTGTTTCCCAGAAATGAAGTTTCTGTAACACTTCTAATGTTTATTTGGTCTGTAAATCTCAGTCTTGCTATCCTTTCACATATTACCTGATTAGAGACTTTAAGGTAAAGGAACACAGAAAAAATACTGCATCTAATTTGACATTTGTTAGACTACTGGGTGCAAACACTACAGTTCAGTTCCTTGAGATACATCTGTGTATCTCAATCTGTGTTTGACCAGCCCATAACCTGTATCTTGAAAAACCAAATCTTGCTGAAAGATACCTTATCTGTTGAATGTTTCAGGAGATGGATGATCCATATCTTTCTTTTGTGGTGTGTTTCAATGATTAATAATTTTTTTTTTTTTTTAAGACCTATTTTCTGATTTGAATAAGTCTGGTAGATTGTTCCAATGATTGGTTCATGTTACACCCTGCTTCATTAGATTAATGAGTTCTTTAGTACCAACTCTATTCCTCTCATGATGGTATCACGACACTTTTTGTTCTTTTTGATAAATTAATAAGTTTTAGTGTATCTTTCTCCATTTTTGGTATGAAAGATAGACCATCATAGCTGATCAGGACCTTTCTGCCTTTACAGTTTTATTGTTTTGAGATTAGTCTGAATGAATGAGGGTTTTGAAATGGACCATTTCTTTCTCCTCTGTGGGCCACAGATGTCTTCAAAACATAATTCAGCTGTAAATTTTCCATGTTTGCATTTTGAAATCATATAATTTCATTCACAATACTATGGAATGAGACAGATGCATTAGTTAAACTTCAAATAAATAGCAATTGCATAACTTCAGCTTAATGAATGCTGATGACAGTAACTGGAATATATACATAAAATGTTGAAATTACTATTAGGTCTTGCAATGTTGCATTCTTTAATATTCTTTTATATCAGATTGATGTATACTTAATCTTTGTGAGGAAATATAAGAACCATATATGTTTGAAGGAGAAAATTCTATTGAGCAAATAATGTAGATCATTTCTTCAGTAGTTATCAGAAATATGTAGATGAATTGTATAAAGTAAACTGCCTCCAAAAAACAGTCTTACAAGAGCTGTCATTTTCTCTGCTGCAGTGTATCTCTTTAAAATTTGGGGGGTTTTTTTGCATTTATTTAGTAGCTGAAGATCATCTGCAGGCTCCTTTCAGTTACTTCATGCAGCAAGGGAAATGAGTCTATAACAGAATACTATTTCCCTATATTGCTTAGCTTCTTCTCCAGTATATTTTCAGAACATTGCTATAGATTTCATTATTTGCATTTTAGATTGTGTGGGAGGAAAAAAAAAAAAAAAAAGGAAGCTGCAGGGGGCCTCACCATCCCTCCATGGTCCAATCAACAATGTTACTCCCTGCAGTTTGTCTGATTAATGGCTGCACCTCCCACTGGGTTTGTGTAATAGGTGCAAGCAAGGTGTTTAGAAGTACTTTGTGCTTAATTGCTCTCGAGGTCAAAAGCGTGAGACATATACCATGCAGGGAGATATTAATTCTCAGTTTTTAATAGTTGACTTTTGAATGCAGGTATAAGGTGTAGCATTATTTCTTTATCTAGACACAGTTTTATAGTTGAAGTCAGGAGAACTTTGCATTGTGCCCTGACATTTGCACATTTTTGAAATGCAGCTAGGGTGATCTTTATAGATGTGGTCAACAATAGCAGTTACATAAAACTGGTGTTTTATGTAATGAGAGCAAAAAAAGGCTTCTCAGGAGTTTGTATTGGGGAAAATAAGAGTTAAAGTTGGGATGATTGCATGGAAAGCATGAAAACAATTGGTATATGAAAAATAGGCTCATCAACCATTTAAGATTTATAAATCAAGAGAAGGAACAACATAAATTCTTTGGCTTTTATTTGTGTTTGTCAGCTGCTCTTATGCCTATAGTTTTTAAAATACAGATTTCTTTCTACTAGCAAATCATACCAAACCATTTGGCAGTCATCAGTTTGTCTTTAATATTTTTGTCATTTGGGAATTATTGTGGAAAAAAACCCAAAACAAATAGTGAGTTCTGATTTAATTAAGCATTTCCTGTTATGCAATGATAGTGCATTCTTGAATTTCTAACTTGCATAGTATTTCCTGTTCTAATTGGCCTTTTGTATTTCAGGGAAAAAACAGTCTAGTTTGAGTTTTCATTGACTCATTGGATTGATTAGGTAGAGGTGGCGTGCTGGTAACATTATTTGTTTCATAAAAATGTAGTCAGAAACACCATTACCTCAAGCATGTTTCTTTTTTTCAGTTTGCAAATATACTGTCCATGAACGTTGTGTCTCAAGAGCTCCTGCATCTTGCATCAAAACATATGTGAAGTCCAAAAAGAATACTGATGTAAGTTTGGGGTACCATTAACTATGCCATGTACCTGTTAATTTAGTAACTCTATGTATGTTCACACTTTTCTCTTGCAGGTGATGCATCATTTCTGGGTAGAAGGAAATTGTCCAACAAAATGTGATAAGTGTCACAAAACTATAAAATGTTACCAAGGCTTGACTGGACTTCATTGTGTTTGGTGTCAGATCACGGTGAGTATACTACAGGAAAACTTTAGAGAGAAAAAATTCTGTGTGTTTTTTTTACAGCTACATAATTCGAAAATTCTCATTCAGTTTTGTCATCAAGAATGGATAGTGTGTCTTTAAGAAATGGTATATGCAGAATATTCATAGGAGTCCTTAATTTTTGTAGGTAAATAAGCTTAAAGGTGTACTCCACTTCAAGAAAATAGACAAATGGAGATGATATATCACTCTGAAGAGCTAAATTCCCCTTCTACATTACAGAAAGCTTATAAAGGAGTTTTCAGTATGAAGGAAAATCAAGGTCACTATGACACTAGGGCAAAATCCTAATTTGTGGTGTACTTACAGGCAAATGAAACTGAGGACATCTGAGTAGGATACAGTGATTTCAAGCGTCTGAGAATAATAGCAGAGACATCTTGATAATATACTAATCTGTGCACTAGTACACAACTTTTGTGTGCTCCTTATTCAGCAGGAACCAATATCTGGAACTAATGACATTCAAGGAACACTGCACTTATAAGTGAGAACTTCATGCTAGAAGGAGCAATGCCAGTATTTCTTTTACTGGCCAGGGCAGGATTTAAATCTAAATGGGGAGAGATTCAGCCTTCTAGGGTTTCTGCTTTTTTGCTGATACCATTATTATTCTTATTGTTGTGGAACAGCAGTTGTTTGTTCAGTGTTTTAAATAATAATATGAGACTGAGGCGTTAGTGAATGTTTGTTTTCAACATACAAGTTTGGATGTTTTATGACATATTTTCTTAATTCAAGAATATAAAATATGAAACATTATGAAGGAAGCTAGGTCCAGGATACTTTCAATGATAAGCTGTTGTGATTACTTAAAACCCAATATTTTAGAAGAAAGCAAATATGTAGTCCAGATTGCTGTCAAAATGGATGATTTATGTAGAGAGTAAAACTCCCAATCCAAATTTTTTTTTTATTTCATGTGAATAATTAAATTTAGGCAATGGCTATCTGTGTTAGATAGATAAATAAGAATATTCCATTCTAGATATAGAAGTGGTTACATCTGTGTAATATGTGTATGTCATTCAAGAAATACATACTATGTAAGGCAACCTCTTCAAGTCAAAGGAAGTTGCAAATTCTTTAGCTCTTCAGAAAAATTGTTTTCCCATTATTTCATGTAAATCTGGACCAGACTTGTAAAGGCCTTTTACTTCTTGAAGATATATATCAAGATGTAGAGGACTTCTATAAGAACTGATACTGAGGAAATACTGAGGAATGATTTATCATTGAAATCACTGTGAAGGAAGAAGCTAAATTCTTCTGAAAATATCTTAGCTGCTTGTGTGCATATTTAAATGCATAAATATCAATAGCAATTAAAAATGAGCTTATGTTTTTTTACAGACAAAATTGAAAATATTGGTACTGATGTTTACAATTTTGCAATTGTATTTCCACCAGTAATTTATAGATTTTTATTTTCTGTAAGAGTCATGTTCTATTTTCAGAATAACATTCTTAATATTTTTATTTTGTATTTATTTCTATGGCTTCAGGTGTAAATTAGACACATAAGTGAAGTGTTTAAATAATTTTTAAAAATACTGCAAATTATTTGTTTTTCAATCTCTTATTCACTTTTCTTGTAATTCTGTGTATTATATGTATGCTATTGCAATGCTTTATTTGCTAAAAGTAATAACTGCATAACTGAAAAAAGTGTTTTAAATTTGTAACAGATGCATAATTTTTGATTGGATATTCTGAAGTTATGTAATTATCATCAGATCTTTCATATGTTTTCAACTTATACACCACCACATTTAGGGCTTGCTGCTGACATTTTGGTAATGGAAGAGGATGCTAGTTATTACACAACTAATTCTGAGCCTCTTTCATGTATTTTAAATATCTCTCCTTCTTAAAACTTAATAGGATCACTTCTAATGTCAAATAACTGAATCAAATCTTGAAATTTAGAGGTGTTTTTCAGGAGGCTTGTTATACTGAGCTCTCAGCCAGGACCTTGATTCCCTTTTCCATATACTCTGTAGTTCTCTACCACAATGTTGAAACTGCTTTTTCCTCATTTTCTCTCCATAGAATACATTTTTTCTTACTTTTCAGACATCTGGTTGTGAGGGAGGTAATATTCTAGAGGAACTAGGTTTGGGGTAAGAGAATTTTGGGGAAATACATTTAAAATATGATTTTTATTTTTTTTTCAGAAGAGATGCGTATTATTTTATTTCATTGTGTCACAGAGCTATTTTCATTAAAGCTACATATCTTCTGTGATTTCTGTTTTCTGCTCTATGCCAGTTCTGTTGTCAAAGATCAGCAAAGTCTAATAAGGAGATTAAGCTTTTTTTTTTTTTTTTTTTCCTTTCCTAGATAAGTTTGCATGCTATCAAGTAGCAAAGCTGCTAATTACCACTGAATGTGTGAAGATACTTTTATTTGATGTAACACGGCCTGGTGTGCATTAATTATGGTACAAGTAGCCTTACCACTGAGGCAGAGAATTAACGTGACAAAAGATTTAGATTACAGGGCTACCAAAGTACCCTCACAATAAGGCTTTAATACTCAGAGCAAATCGAAACTCATTAGACTTTTATTTTTTGTTGCTAAGTAACTGCCTGAAAAGGTAACTTTGGAGTATAAATTAATATGGACAAGGCTAATATTAGTTGCCATTTGGTTCAAAATTCAGAAATGTTATGTCAACTTTAACTATACCAGATAAGTTTATGAAGACTGTAAAACCAGTAAAGCTTATACATCAGCAACTGGTACAATTTCATTGTAATTTTAATAGAGTTCATACTGACATGGCTAAATCATCTAATGAAAAATTATTTACTCATTGGAAAAATGTGCATTAAAGATTTTATAACAGCTATTGAACCTGTTGAACTAATGTTGTATGCTACCTATTATACTAGTATAATCACTTGTTAAATGAGATTTTTACTTCAAAATTTCTGATATTTATTATCCTGATTATTTTTCTTTAATGCAAATATCTATATCTTCTGAAATAATAAAATACTCCTCTTTTTTGGAAATACATGTTATTATTCAGCTATATATATATATACAGTTTATTATTCTTATTAATGCAGAAACAGAATCATAGAATCATTAGGTTGAAAAGACATCAAGTCCAAATTAATAAGCTTTCACCATATTTCACAATATGAAGTTATATTTTATTGTGGCTATCTCTAATAATATTGTGAAGTATACCATTTAAATATGAATACTGTGCATGATCCAGGCACACAAATGTGCCTTTGTACTGTGTAGCTGAATATATATATATTGAAATACTCTATTTAGAGACATTTGAATTAAATCCTAAAATATCAACAAGAACTCTTGATTTCTAATGTAAAATATTTCTATAAATATATCATTACTTGTTGGCATTTTATGTTGATGTTATATGCACATTTTTCCCTTCTACCTTTTTAACAATACAGAAATAAGCCAATGCTTTTACAGTCAGCAGACCTGAAGATAGTCTTCCGATGATTTCAGAGTAGAAATCTTTTCATTGCTTTCAGTAAAACTGGATAAATGCTGAGAATAAAGTAGAAAAAGGACAATAATTCAGGTTCCTCAGCAGTCAGTGAAAGCTTGAGTATTGATTTACCTCAGATTGCTTACTACTAGTAGAAATTCCTGGCTCAGTGCAAGAAGCTGTCTTCTGAAATGAAGGTTTTGATTACCAATATCACTTTGATGTTACTGTACTGCCATGCAATGTTGTTATTTTGTGTGCTGGACCACAGGTGCAGTTTCCCAACTGGAAAATATTTTGATTGACTGTTTTTTTGCTTCAAAATAAATGAATGGATTTTGTCAATCTAAGGTGCTTTCCATTGCAGTGTTTTATTTTCTTGTAGTACTCCAGTAATAATTAGATAAGTTAAATTCACCCCATTCTAGGATGCCCATTTTCTTAGACTGTAGCTGTAAAATGTGTAAGTTGAATCTTCATTTTCTGTCTTCCTGTAGTTGCATAACAAATGTGCTTCACATCTAAAACCTGAATGTGACTGTGGACCTTTGAAGGACCATATTTTACCACCCACATCAATCTGCCCAGTAGTATTGGTGAGTTGTACATACGTTTATTCCAGATGTAATCTTCTGTCCTAGGCAACAGCTAAAATGATGGTGGGATTTACTGCCAGAGTATTTGTTAAATACACAGAACTGTGTGAACCTTAAATACAAGGGCTAAACTACGCTTTGTAGGCACAAGCATGCTTTATCCTCTGCATGTTGCATTTTTCTTCAAGTGAGAGTGAACTTTCTGTAGGGGATATTATAACTGAAGCTGACTCAGGTTAAAACCTGAGTCACTTACTCAGACTGTACTTACCAGAAACTGTATAGGCAGAACACTTCTACATTTTACATCTTTTATAGATCCAACTTCCCAGAATAATGAAGTTATTCTTATGGACAGTTTTCGCTTGGGATGCATATTGTATATCTGCAATGCTGAGGTCTCTGATCTAAGCCGGAGGTTACCTAAAATGATGACACTGGTCTTGCAGTAAGCTATGCATCAACATTATGGTATATATTATTCTGCAGTCTTGGACAGTAAATTTCTCTGTCCACAAAAACAATAACTCAATGAAAATAAAAATGAATGCTGTGTGTAGGTTGTATAGAAAAGAGCTGACCATTTTATCATGAAAAAAGAGCTTTGGAATTAACTTATATATTCATATGTTAAATTGGATAGTTTATGCTGATGAAAGTCATAGCATCATCGTATTCATTACAGAATATACTTGTAGTCCTCTTACTTTAAATATATTTTATAAGGGTAAGAATTGCTTGAACTTAAGAAAGAATGATTTACTGCAGGGAGGAAAACTAAGACAATATACCTTCTAATCTTAAATGCATTTCAGATCACGAAGAATAATATTCATGCCTATTGTAAATTATGTATTTTCTGATTAATCTATTTGGCTGTTTGCTTATAAATCTGCTAAGGGATGGATACAAGACTTTTGCCCTTTACTGAGACTATTCCATTGCTGGCAGAAAAGGTAAAGCAATGGAAAGCTGGCTTTAGTATTTATATTTTTTACAAGTCATAAGACTAGTTCTGTAGTTTGGCTGTAAATAATATTTTGATATTACCTGGAAAGGTTCTGAATAATAATTAAAAAAAAAATTACTTTAAGTTTGTTCGGTTATTACATTCTGCATTATGTTACTTAATTTTCAGGATTTTAGGTCATACTTTAAAAGGTAACATGTAGAAATTATGATTTTGTTATTGGACTGTTTTCCATGTATTATTATTTATTGTTTGCCATTCTTATAAACTGAAAAAAACCTCAGCATGAAATTTCAGCTTCAATTACATTTGCGTAACTCCATTTTCTCCTCAGGAGAGGAAGAGGGATAGAGGAATTAAGGTTTTCAATCCACAATTTGACTTCAGTTAAGTTGTTTAGAGGTTATATAAAACCACTCTAGAGTCAAATGACCCTTGAATAGGTTTGTTTTATCTGCAAATTTTGAAGGCATATGCAGAAGTAAATAAGTTTTCCTATATCAGAAACATATTTCAGTATTACGTACTAATAATGTAACATAAAACATGTATTTCACAATGTATATAGTTAGGAATGGAAAATATGTTGTACTGTCATTTAATGGTAAATTTATAATTTCATGGTATACATGTTCATCTAGTTGTCTCTTCCAAAAAAAACTTATAATCCTGAGTATACATACATTACAAACAATATAGCAGTTATCTAGCCAATAGTAATTACTCCTAGAAATTATTTATTACAGTGTACACATTATTTATTTTAGTAATTTTTTAATTAGTTTCTCCTGTTTCTTGTCACGGGGATTCCTATTGAGAAACATAATGTTTCAGTGTATGTGAAACCAGCACTCTCAATAATGACAAAACCAGTGAATATATCCACATCAATATTGTATAAAGATACAATAGGAGGTGTGTCTGTTAATAGAAATGATGTGTTCAGACATATGAAATCTGATATACCTGACAGTGGAAGGGTTTTTCACTTACGACACCATCAGTCATCAGCTGAGCAATAATACTCTTGCAATGCAACCTACATGTGGAAGATAAAGAAAAGCAGATAACCACAGTGCTTTCTGCACCAGGTTTATCCTTGAGTATTATGAGGTATCAGAGAAGAATATATCTCCTTCTCCTGTGGAATAAGTTTTAGAAGTTGTGGGAAAATAGAAAGGTGAAAAATCTTCTATCTTTGATCTCCCAAAAGTTTTGGTCCTCCCTTCCATCTGTAACTTTGAAAGTTGAGATTTCTTCCAGAAAACTGTCAGAGTTCATCTCAGACTGAGACACCTTCTTGTGAGTTTTTCTTCAGTACAGGTTAAATCCCTTCTCATCGTTTCTGTTTTGCAGAACTAAGGACATTCATATTTATAACTTTTTCATTCAGCATGTCTCATTTCTTCAGTTCTTGTGAAGTCCAGCCTCAACTCTTTCTACAGAGATAGAGAAATTTTCCATAAATTGCATTTCACAGCACCATGTATTATATTAAGCCAGAGCTACCAAACTGGTGTCTCAGCTGCAAGTTATTGTTCTAGCCCACCCATATCATCTCAGGTTTTCCATTTCCTAGGTATCCACTGATGTCCAAAATCACTGCTGCAGCTGTGAAGAATAAATACAAAAACTACCTGTCCTGACTGTAATATCGGAAAGGGTGACATTTCTCTTCCCCTAAACATAACCATCTCAGCTCAGGTGACTGTTCTAAATTATTCATTCAGGGTCTCTTTAGACACGAGAGAGATTCTTCTAAAGTAGAGTGACTGGCATGATCTTCTCATACTGTCCCTTCTTTTAATGGCTGGAGAGAGAACCCAAATGCCTGGTCCTCTGGAAGTTAGATGGCTGATTGAAGTTAATTAAGGTGGCTCCCATCTTCAAAACTGCATAAAATGAACTTTGTCAAATGTTATTCCTAAAACCACAGGGAAACTCACGCAGTTTGATACTGCATATATCATGAAAGAATCACATGTCCGTCTATATTCAATGCCATATAAAGATTTTTCATATCTCACTGCAGTGCTTTTAAGTGTTTTAGTAAACTGTAGTCTGTCAACTTTAAAACTGGTCCTCTTTACTTTTCTGTTTACCATATATAAGGCTTGTTGTACAGTGAAGATTTTTGTTCAAGTTAAATGAGTTTTGTTATAAACTGTGTGTGCAGATCTCAAGTGATAGTCTTTTAATAGATGTCAGATACACTTTAATGTTACTCTCTTTTATTTCAGTAATGTTTTAATTAATTCATACTGATTGAATAAATGTACATTGAGACTTGTTTCCTAATGAGGGCACATTTAGAGGAAAGGTTTTGCATCATTCTGATATCCTGTGGGTAATTATATTCTAATTATATGGTGGGGGGAAAAAGTCTATAACTCAGTGCTGATATTGTTCATTGGACCCAATTAATTACATACACATAATGAAAGTTCATGATAAGGTTGACTGGCAGTGAGTTTAAAAATCTTTAACTCAATTGAATCCTAGCCTACTAAGAGTACAGAATTAGATTGTAACCAGGTTAAAAGCTGGGTATTGGAATGAGATGAGTAAGTGAGGAAAAAAAGATTGGTCTCTCTTTGTGATACACCTTGCCCCACACCCCTTTATAAGAAAGAAAGGGAAAAATACCAACATGCATTTTGGCTTCTCGATTTCATGCCTTCCTTTTCTTTGCTCCATTTATTGAAGAACACAGTTGATGTTCTAATTTGTATTTATGATTGTAGAAAAGTAATTGGAGTTTTCTGTTTCCCACCAAAATACAGACTTGGGTAATGACATGTCAACCTATAAAAGCCTACTATTTAATAAATTTATATTTATTTCACAATGTATGATGGTTTTGATTCTCCTGGTGTTTATGTCAGTTTTACAATGAATTATATTTTTACTTAATTTCTAACATGGGTTTTGAAAAATATAATTAAAACTGTTAATCATGAAAAAAAAAAGAAAATTATGGAATAAATTGTAAAACATAAGGTACCCTGATTACAGTGAAAGCATTACTGTCTCCCTAGTAAACAAGTTATTTTAAAGAGGGAGGGTCTGGTACAATATGGAAGGCAAGTAGTGAAAGAAACAAAATTTTAAATTGGATATGCTTTCTTGTATTTGATTTTTCAACTTCATTGTTCATCATTCTGGAACTAATTGTTCATGAAAAACACTTTGGAACAACTCGCTTTTTCTTTCTGTGAAGATGCTCATAACTACTTAGGACAAAATCATTTAAGCATAAATCCTATTTATATAAATATAGAATATATTTAGAGATAATTCAGTGTATATAAAATATATATAGATTATTTATAAATCATGGAGTAAATTTGTTAGGATGGTATTTTATATTAGGTTTATATAAAGTAAAACACACTTGACCTCTTATTTTAAAACATAAATGGCTATATATTTTAATGGAAGAAACACATCTACCTGATTTGTGTTTGGGTTGGTTTGGCACCTTATTGTATAGGACCATAAATGCTGAAAAATCTTTTGTTTATGACTAGTTTTATTTAGGCACGTAAAACAAGATAAACATCAGGTTACAAATGTTTTAGCTAAGAAATGTGCCTTGTGCAACTCAACAATATGCACTATTTTCTGTAGATTCAAACCTTTGTGTAAAAATCGCAAGTATGTTGATGCTTTCAAAACTGAAAAAAGTTGAAGATCTCGTACAAAAATTTTCTTTGACTATCAGTATTTACAGAGACTATCTAGTATAAGCTAATGTCTGTGTTAGAATTACAACATGGCTCAATAGCTTTGGGTTTTTTTCCATGTCTGATAATGTTTCACTAATACTATTCTCCTGTGATGTAGGTAAACATTACTCACATAGTAAAACAGAAATGTAGAGAAAGAAAATTAGCAGTTGCAGACTGAAGAACAAGCTTTCTTAATCCCTTTTCCAATTTTTAATCCTAAAATTATTCTTTTGTATTTATTGTAGTAGAGATCAGTTTTAACTCAGTTGAATCCAAGCTCAATATGCAGTGCAGGAAGTCAGTGCAGTGTGTAAGCATCTTTATGGGCAATGCCATCCTTTGAAGTTATTAGCCTTATTCTGAGTTTCTGAAAAAAATATACTACAAAAAAACCACAGTTACTTGAATAGATATGCTTGGTGGGGGGGGACAACACAGAATTTCAATCTGTTTGTTGAATTTTAAAGTAATGACATAGCAATTGAAACAGATATAAAAACAAAAACAGCACACTTTTTTTTTTCTCTTCAATTGCATATCATATTGGAGATTCAGTTCTCTGAGAATCTAAACCAGACTTGAAATATAATGGTGTGCTTATCTACACTAAGAGCTTTTTCATTTCTTTGAAGTCAGAAGGAAATTAATAATTGCCCTGGAGGAAAATGTATCTTCCTAACTAATTATCTGTTCGGCAAACACAGTTCAATGTTAAAATAATAAGATGCTGATAAACTGAAATGGCAGACATTCAATCATTTTAAGTTATATCTAGTTGCCTGCCCACAACTCATCGCTACTGTCTGTCCCTAAGTTTATTTTTTACATCTGCTTTCCAATTGGAGTTCAGCATACTTCTATTTTCAAAATTCTTTTCCAACTCCTTTGTTTTTCCTGGACAGTGCATCTAATTGCCTGCTATAGGCCAAGTTCATTTTAGGTTGTAAATTAAAAGTCCTGGGCCCTACTGTTGCTCCATGTTGATGCATATATTGAATGGGTGCAAGATGTAAGGCAAGTTATCTTCAGCCAACTAAATGAACTAAGGTAAACGTGCTAAATGAGAAATACTTGATTGTGATTTTGATGAGGAATTCTTGACATCTTTATTAAGACATACTAAACAAGCAATACAAAGTATATATATGAAGTTACCATGTAGAGATTCCTTGTTCAGAACAGTCTTGTGGTCAACACCTATGTTGTAAAGTATTTTTAAATGACATTGTCTCCATCCCAGCCTTGTCTTTTTTCCACAAATTTTGGCTGCTAGTATTATGGGTGACAAAATATCTCCTTCTGATTGACATGTGATTTTCAAATTTTTTTCTTAGCTGCAAATGTTTCTATCAAGACAGCTCTCAGACAAACTAGAAGCCTTACCTTTCCTTTATAACATGGCTTTGTATAAGCTCACTGTTAGTGAATTGGTCATTAATCTTGTCCATAGGATGAGTTTTAGCTTCAACTGATAGATGGAGAGCTGCATATTGTGCTACAGCTCTATGAGCTTTCAAGGCAGCATGATAAGGTGTCCTAATATTGTCCCTTCTGATTAGTATCTGCACAGGCTTAGAGATGGAAATGTGGAGAAGATTTTATAAAGTAAATTTTCAAAATATTTTAAGTCATCTAAATCATACTTAGTTGGACGTGTTATCTAACAGATATTACAGATAGATTACTCCCCGGGGTTTTGGAGTAGAGGTGGTGGGTTTTTTGTAGTTGTCAGGGTGTTTGAAGCTTTGATGCTCTTTTTTTTTTTTTTTATTGTGTAACTATGGATAGAAACTTCATGGAATGGAATTTTTGTAAGCAGTCTTGAATACTACATAGGTTTACAAAATGACAGCATAGGAGTACCTATTCTAATATTTCATTGCAAAGAAAAGCATAGTTTTTGCATCCCTTGAAGATTTATATGTCATTAAACAAAATAGCTATAAAGACCTTCCTCCAAGTTCCTTAAAAGAACCCAAAGTATCACTTTGATATTCAAGTCACATATTTAAACTTCCATGGCCTTCATCCTGCAAACTTTTGAGGATACCTTTCTGTGGTATTCCTTGCATTCCATCTGATCTATGACCAAATTCCCCTGATGAATATCTTTCAAAATTCAGCGTTCTAAAATAAGTTGGTTTTGTTGTGTTGTTTTGTTTTAATAACTGTTTCTGTTTATGTGTATTAACATAGAATTTGGTTCTTTCCTTATGCACCCATATCCCCAAGTTGGTTTTTAGGGTATATGCCTCATCTGAAGGCATATAGTATCAAAGAAGTAATTAACGTACCGAAGTAATCTCAGATTTTCAGTAGTTACTTCACAAAATGTGTAATGGTATTAACCAATAAATTGTTGAGTACTGTGTAAAATAAATTATCAATAATCTCAGCTGCATCCAAATTAATCCAGAAAAATAAACATGCACTTAGTGATTAAGAGACAAGGTAAGCAAAAGTAATTTTTGTTACATTGACATGGATTGTGTGTACAGCAGTTAAAATGTAAAGAGGTAAATATTTTGTAAGCCATTAGTTACTATTCATCTGTTTTCTTATAACAGCTATGATAGAGTATGATATTTCTAAATGTTAGTGTTTTGTGTAAAGGAAAAAAATGTACCTCTCTATAAAGAAAGAGTAGAATTACTTTTTGAGGATGAATATCTTCTAGCTTGTCAATTGTAGTAGAATAAAGCTTTCTAAATAAGGTTCCTCACTGTGGATGAGGATAAAATAAAAATACTACTCTCCAGGTACCAAGTAACTTTTTTTTACAATTCTAAAGAAGAAAGTCCTCAGGTTTTCTAATATTTTTAGCTGGTGGTAAAGTGATCCCACACATACTTCCAAAGTATAAATTTTATAAAATGACAGCCAAAACATTGAGGGAGTACAGTTGTGCAAATGTGTAAAAAAGCACCGTGTCTGTTTGTTGTTAAGTGTAACTGCTGCAAGGTAATGTTCCTCGTGAGTGCTCCCTCTATGCACCTTGCCATCCCAGGTATTCAATGTTTCAACTTAACATTCTCTTTTTCCAACAGACCCTACCTACTTTAGGAGGTTTGCTCCCTGAGGTGCGTAATGGGAGGCATCCATGTACACATGAGTACTAACGGATCATGATATTGTACATTCTTTCTGCTATAAAGTGCATTTTGGGGCTGAACTAAATTTCCAGACATGATGCTCTGTGTTATCATTTGAAAGGCTCTGTCTTATTTATCAATTATTTTTTCTTATTTGGGTAAATAAAGGATAGATACAATTGAGTTGTTCTTACCTGACAGTGATCTCTCTGGGGCATTACTGAATAGTAGAAGCTCCAGTTAATGGATATTAACTTAAAAGTGGGAGTTCAAGGGGAGAAAAAGAGGCATGAGAGGTGCAAAAATGGGTGGAAAAATTTATGTTGTGGTAAGTACTGCTTTGAAAGGTATGTGCTTTGGTACATACTGGAAAAAAAAAAATAAATTAAAAAGCCCACAAAAAACAAACAAACAAAAAACCAAACAAACAAATCCCACCAAAAAAAAAACCAAAAAACAAACAAACAAAAAACCCCAAACAAACAAACAAACAAAAAACAAAAAAAAAACAAACAAAAAAAACCCCACAGAAGAGCTTGATTCTTTGAGCCATCAAAATGTACAATAGCTTTTAAAAAACTGTATTCAATATCTCTATCAACCTCATGCATGTAAACTAAACAAAATAATTCACAGATACATTAATCATTTTATATGCTTTAATTAACAAGATATTAAAAACAGCACGACTGTTGTAGAAATGTTTCTTATGTTGAAAAATAAATTTTTGCATTTTGTAAAACCATTTATTAAATGCATGTCAAATATTTCTTAACATTGTGAGAATTTGTATGCTATTATCTACAGATGATTTTATTAAACTGTTATTATCTCATTAAAATATGACACTGTTTCATTCATGACACTCTTGGATAGCTTAGTAATGTTACAGTGATTTTATAGTTCCTGAAAGAAAGTTAATCAACCAGTCATTTACAACTGGATTAGAAAGCGAATAGATTTCTATTTCATATCTAAAACAATGTATCAGTACAAAAATATGTAAATGAGATGGTAAATCTTTCTGTATTTCATTATTAGATTGAGTAGAATTTAGATATATTATTATATTATTTCATACAAGCTGTAAGTCAGATCATCACTAGTATTACACATATATAAAAATTATAGGATATATAACTCTTGGAAATCTAGAATCTCCTATCAGCTTCCTCAGAAATGTTTCAGAGAGCACTATTAGCACATGTGGTGACACCTGTTGTGATAATATGCATATAAGATGGGTGATACAAAATGCTTTATTTTTACTTTCTTCAAAATTCATCACTGAAGGATGCAGAACATCAATGATATTGAGGACAGGTATCCATATTTGATTTTTTTTTTTCCTAGTACTCTGGACAATTCCTTATAATGAACATAGTTTTTCCTTTCCACTGTATGATGTGTATGGCCTGATCTTGTGTAGTCACTGCTTAGGAGAAATTGCCTTTTTGAGTCAAGCAATAGTTTTGCTTATGGAACTGGCACTATAAATTGGAGAAGGAATGTTGCTAGTGTAGCATTCATAGGGCCAAGGCCAACTGAGAGTATTTGCTGCTATCTATATTGTTCTGGAACAAAACCAAAACTAACCAACCAAAAACAAACAACAACAAAAAAACCACCACAAAAAAACAGTATCCAGAACTTTGCTTGAGGTAATTGTTCCTGCACTTTGCTTGTGAGTGATTGATAACAGCAGGTTTGGGCACTGTGGTAAGCATCCGTCATGTAAAGACAGTTCTCAGCAGCATATAAATACTTTTCCTCTAAGTAATACCATGATATATGCAAGAAGATTTTTAGTGTTACATTTTATAAGTAGGCCTCTTCTGAAGAGTGGGGTTTTTTTAACCTTTCTAAATGCACATAGTGTCCTGGATCTGTTTCTTTCTGTTACTTTTTTCTTTGAACTGTCACAAATATGTTGCTTAGCTTAACATTTTCCTAGGTCTTTTAAAATTTGCTCTCTGTCTCTGATTTTTGTTAAAAATCCAGGGGGGGGTTACTAGCAGTTTGTCTACATTACTGACATCTGATTTGACTTTTTTTTTTTTTTTTTTTGAAGATGTTGCAGTGTCTGAGAGCCAGATTTAGCTGTAATAAAAAATCCTGTTTAACATGATATACTTACTTTTTATAAAATGTAATGACTTTTAAGGGTAGTTATTCGCAATGTTGTTGAAAACCCCAAAGCTGCTTCTTGCATATGTAGTGGAAGTGTGAAGCTTCCTTCATACTGAAGTTACTTACTGTCCTTGGCACTAACCAATACCGCTGTGTGTTAATGTTTTGTGTTTGTTCACAAATGTTACTTTGCTTGGATGCCTCATTGTAGTTCTAGTTTCTAAAAAATCATTAAAGTAGTAAATGCAGAGTTGTCGATTTCTTTGGCAGTGTTATGGAACAGTGTTTGTCTGTGTTTCAAAGGTCAGGGCTGAGATGAATCGTTCTAATGACTTTTACTGTTTTCTGTTTAAAGCAGTGATATTGTAGTTTAGACTCTTGGACCTCCTCTTGAATGGCTGAAGTTATTCAAAGTATCCAAGAGCTCAGTTAACTAACCTAGAATCATAGAATGGTTTGGGTTGGAAGGGAACTTAGACATCTAGTTCCAACTCCACTGCCATGAGCAGGGATACCTCCCACTAGACCAGGTTACTTAAAGCCCCCTCCTACCTAGTCTTAGAATCGTAAAATCATGAGGGTTGGAAAAGACCTTTAAGATAATTGAGTCTAACCATTAACCCTATTTTACCAAGTCTACCACTAAGCCATATCCCCAAGCATCACATGTATACAGCTTTTGAACACATTCAGGGATGATGACTCAACCACCTCCCTGGGCAGCATGTTCCAATACCTGACAACCCTTTTAAGGGAAAGAAAAATTCCCAGTGTCCAGTTTATACCTCCCCTGGTGCAGCTTGAGGCTATTCCCTCTTGTTCTGTCCCTAGTTACTTGTGAGAAGAGACCAGCACCTACCTCTCCACAACGTCCTTTCAGGTAGTTGTAAGAACAATAAGGTCTCCCCTCAGCCTTCCTTTCTTCAGACTAAATAACCCCAGTTCCTTCAGCTGTTTCCCATAAAACTTGTTTTCCATGCTTTTCTTTGGACACATCCAGTGATGGAGCATCCATCGGCAACCTATTCCAGTGTCTCAAGACCCTTATAGTAAAGAACTTCTTCCTAATTTCTAATCTAAACCTACCCTCGTCCAGTTTGAAGCCATTATCCCTGGTCTTATCACTACAAGCCCTTATAAGAAGTCCCTCCCCAGCCTTCTTGGGGGCCCACTTCAGGTACTGGAAGGCCACAATAATGTCTCCCCGGAACCTTCTATTCTCCAGGCTGAACAACCCCAAGTCTCTCAGCCTGTCCTTGTAGGAGAGATGTTCCAGCCTCTTTGTGGCCCTCCTCTCAACCTGCTCCAACAGGTAGGGGTGTGGTAGAGGTCATGGTATTCCAGGTGGGGTCTCATGAGAGTAGAGTAGAAGAGGGGGAGTGTCATTTCCCTTGACATGCTGTCCACACTTCTTTTGATGCAGCCCAGGATACGGTTGGCTTTCAGGGCTGCACTCATGTGCATTTGGCTTCCGTTGAGCTTTTCATCAACCAGCACCCCCAAGTCTTTCTCCTCAGGACTGCTCTCTATCCATACTCTGCACAACTTGTATTTGTGCTTGGGATTGCCCTGACCCAGGCGCATGACCTGGCACTTGGCCTTGTTGAACTTCATGAGTTTGTTGTAGGTCCACCTCTCAAGCCTGAGAAGGTGCCTCTGGATGGCATCCCTTCCCTCCAGCATATTGACCACACCACACAGCTTGGTGTTTTCCACAAACTTAACCAGGGTTCCAAACCTCTTAGGAATCTCACTGCATATGGGAAATAGACTCCTATTTTCTGTGGTATAGGTTTGCCAGTCCATAGGAAACCATTCCCTTGACTAGTTTAATATCTCCTTGCACTTGTGAAGTGAGGAGAGTGACTGAGGTGGAGTTGGTATTGAGGACACCGATTCTATTTGATAAACATCTGCTATCTTAATTTATGGTGCATTTCTGGACAAACTGAAAAGACATGATAGGTGCTGTTTAGAAATAGAGTAAACGAGATACAAAGAGCAAGGACTTCTGCCTTTTTTTTTTTTTTTTCTTCCCCCCCCTTATTCAGAGTTCTCTGAAATGACCTGATAATGGTTGAAAATATGATTACAGCAACATACTTCTGAGCTTTCCTCTTTCAAATAACCATCAGATTGTACTTTGTATCAACCTCAGAAGTTGCTAGCGGCTTAGAATTTGACATGGATTCTAGTTTACTTTTGATACAAAATACATATTTTTATAAAAAACCATTCAGACGATTGATTAGGGTACATTTAGAACAGGTATATTTTGCCAAAGTGGTAAAGTACTCGAGGCATCCAACTTTTTCTAGCACTTAGGATGAAATTTTGATAAATGGCTGATCTCTTATCAATGTGCTTATTAAACAATCAGGTATATTATATGATTGTATTTCAAGTTTTAGAATGCCGTCCAGGCAATGTCAGATTATCTTTTCACGTCACTGCATTAATTTCTGTTGTGACTGCACACTTTTCATCCATCTATTGCCTAATCATTATGGAATGTCCAAGCACATAGATACTATGTGAAGTGACCAGACATTGTGTAATAACTTGACTGAGATCTCATTTTCATTAAAGCAGAATCTGACATTACTCTCTAGTAAAAGAAAAACAATTTCGTGGAGGCACAGTCTCCCTATAGTTGCATAGCATTAGATAATGTGTTAAAACATTCAGTTTTCTCCTTTTCTTTTCTTTTTTCAAGGAAAGACAGGCAACAGTGAAAAAAGAGAAGAGTTGCCCTCAGCAAATGAACAAACTAGGAGAACGGAACAAAATGCAAAGAGCAAATTCTGTCACCGTAGATGGACAAGGTCTTCAGGTGTGATTATTGTTATTTTAATTTTAAGAAGATACTTGCATATATGAAGAGAATGAGAGTGTGAGAAATCTTAAAATTGAAATATTTCCTATATGTTCACTTTTCTAATGTTTCACTTTTACATATTTAAAAATACACTAGGTAAATTCTTCCATGTGTACGGGAATCATGGTGTGAATCTGCTTCTTAGGTGACTGGTAGGATTTCCTTAGACACTAAGGGGGAGGGCAATGTAGCTCTAAAACACTTGTGGTGTGAAGCTGAATTGAATTGTTATACTATCTGTCATGCAGCACTGGGTAAATTTACATTATAAATCTGAGGATGTGTTTTGATAACTGTTCACTATTCTTATTTGGACCTGTAAATTAATGGATAGTGTAAACTTCAAGGATGTTATTTGTCCAGGTATTTCCATGTAGGGCATTTGGCACATCAAAATTAAGAGTGGAGAGAGGTTGTTACCACAACCCAAAGAAAAGGGGAAGAAAAAAAAAAACCACAAACAAACAAACAAAAAAACCAAAAACCCAACCAAAACTGAAAACAAACCAACCAAAAATGTATGTAATCACATGGCTGCTCCATTGATGGTTTAGTAGGATATTACAGCAATCATTATTCTTGGCTTTCATAGCGCTGTAGTTAAAATCCTCAAAGGCTGCATTGCTATCCGGATCATCTATGACAGAGCATGAAGCAAGAAGGCTAGAGTATTGGTTGATAGAAAGCTCAAGTTCTGTGTAATCACAATGTGACTAATAAACTGGTGCTAAAGGAACCACACAGTTTCTAACTTCTGGGTGATATCCATGCAGAGCTCTGCTGCTCTAGATAGAAGAGCATCTTTGGCATTTCACTTTGGTAGCAGCACCATGTATTGTTATGAATTTTGGTTTTACTCCAAGCATTAGATTACTCATAGTATATATTAATGTATTTTTCAAGTCTCTATTTCCCACTCATGCAATACAATTCCTGGGATACAGTACTTGGTCTGTTCAAAATAGTGAACTCCTAGCATCACTGACTCCTGCACACACAGCCTTAAATTATTAAAATTTCTGCTTTCATGTAATTAACACATAAGATTTTCTATAAATTTGTTAACATGATTTAAAACTTATGTTCTGTCTTCTCTTTCCATGATGAATCGAAAGCTTAGGATTCATCATTGCTTTTATTTATTATTGCTTGAGAAGGTGAGAAAGCAGGAGAGAGGATTAAGATGGTAGAATAATTATTGAATGGATTTGAGGTGTTTAGTGAAGTCATTGGTATTATTCTGTAATGCCACATCTGTGATGTAGTGCACAAT
Source organism: Megaceryle maxima (assembly GCA_024605025.1). Lineage (NCBI taxonomy): Eukaryota > Metazoa > Chordata > Aves > Coraciiformes > Cerylidae > Megaceryle > Megaceryle maxima. Next base: position 29,685 of record JANHGN010004525.1, read on the forward strand.
GTAATATGGGTAATCATGGCGATAACATTAGAAATAATTCTCCGGTGATGACCCTGATTTGCTGATTATACTGTAGTCTTTATTTTTCACTGTTGGATAAAATTGGTTTCAATTAAAAGGAATCCATCTTAGCACCAACTATTAAATTCTTTATCAATATTTATGATGATAACCTGATCATTGTGAAAGCTGAGTACATCTTGAAGGATACCATAGTGAGAGGCTGGGATCAGTGATACTGATAGGGTTTTTTTTCACTCCCAGATTATATAATTTTGGAACTATTTTCACAAAGATGTAACACTCCAGAAACATAACTGGTAATTAATGTTAGTATTTTTTCAAAATATGGTCTGGAGAAGAAAATGCATGTAGCTGATCCAAGTATACTACTCTAATTCTCCTATATCTAGCCAAAGCATGCTACTCTAATCTCTGATTTTGCTGTCATGGTCTTATTTTAACATAATCTTCAGTGAACAAGAAAAGGATTTTTGTAACTTTTTTTTTTTTTAACCTTTTATATTCAGAGAAGTTGGTGGTTATGTTAAACGCATTTTTTTTTTATTATATTCCCAAGTTAACATATCAAAGATACCCAACCAATCTTCATACTACTTGTTAGACCTGTTTTCAATATCTTTAGCCTTTTTTTTTTAAATTTATGTCCCATGTCTTATACTTTTGTGGAGCTTGCCTTTAAATCAAGCTAGACTAAGGCATGAAGAAGTTGGCCAATTTAGTCTAAATCTTTAGTTGCACTGTTTGTTATATGGAAAGATCTATGTTATCTAGAAAAGTAATGTGGAAAAACTCTAAGAAAATAATTAAAACAGACCTTAGTTTAGAATTGAGTGGAATACAAACTGGTTATTAATTGTGGGGGTTTTTTTGTTTTTGGTTTTTTGGGATTTTTTTTTTATGGTCCTAAACCTTCTAATTGGTTAAGTTTTGAAATAAAAGATTTAAAATAGAAATAAGTTCATAATTTTGCTTTAGTTGAGAAAAGTATCAAGACCAAACCTTCCTTCCATCAGAGCGCAGTGAGCAGATAACTTAGTGGCAGTGGAGATCTGCACGACTTAAAGACAATTAATCATAGTTAAGCACATTCATCTTACTTCTTTCTAGCTAACCAGCATAATGATCAGGATTATTATTTCTAATTAGAGGAAGTAATAGATCATGTATAACCTTAGGATAAGTCTCATTAATTAACCTGCGTCCTAAGGGATTTCAGTAGGTAGTCCATCTCTGTCACAGTGAGCACCATTGGTTTACACTTAGTTCACAGGAATAAACAATCATGTGAATTGGCTAAATAAGTAAAATTGATTAAAACAGTAGATAAAAATTAAATATATGTCAAACTTCACTATATCCTGTAATTTGATATATATTTCAACAAACAGCACTTCAACACCATACTGTGACAAAATGTGATACTGGGTTGGTTTTATGCTAGGTTTAACTTCACAGAGTTTGCTGGAGTTTTTAATTATTTGGAGCAAGATTGTGCATGATTTTGTAGATGTTAACTTTGAATTCTCAATATGCTTTTAAACATTCTAGAATTGATATATGCCTAAAAGTGATATTTTAAAATATGAATATTCTAGCTTTATGGTTTAAAAACAGATATTAGGGGGAGATAATCTAAAGTAATTTTTTAATATTCTTCAAGCCTCTGGAGCAAAAGCAGTGAACATACACATCTTACATTATCTATCTGAGAATGAAGACTAGCACCACTACTTAAAAGGAAGGTGTTAGTTTGTAAAGCTGAGCATTAATGTGAACATGTAAAACTTCCTGTTCACAAAATAATTTAAAACCATAGTAGAAGTCAGTTTCCTTCAGTATATCCTCTTCTGCATTCTTTTTCTCTGGCTTGCCCTTCTACGTGTTTTCTTCTCTTTTTTTTTAAGCTTTCCAGCTTTCTAAGGTGTTCAAAGGAACTCATGATTTTTACATTTTAAAAAGGTTTCATTTTCATATCATATCCAATATTGCAGGTTTCTATAACTAAAAAAAAAAAAAAAAAAAAAAAAAATTCAGTCAGGTTTAACATTTCTTATAACTGTATTTGAATTTGTACTGTAGTGTCTTTTTTTACTATGATATAAAGTTTCTTCATAGCTTTTTCCATAGGAAATTACTGTCAGAATAAGTCATGCATTTCTTGCATTTAAAGTTTTATTCTCTATTAATGGATGTAACCTATATATATAAATATTTCAACGGAATTATAGGTTAAAATGGCATCACAGCTGCAAGACAGACACCATTAAAAAAAAAAAAAAAAGTTGCTTGCAATTTGTGGCAAATTAATGAAGTGAGGATTATTGCAAATTATGGAATTGCTTCCAGCTGGATTACATAGCATAACATAGAGTTTGCATTAAGCTTTTTGTTTTCTGTCTACTATAGGAAAAAATGAATGCAACACACAGCATTAATGAGTGGCTGTGTTATTCCCTTCTTTTAGATCACTCCAGTTCCAGGCACTCATCCACTTTTAGTTTTTGTCAATCCTAAAAGTGGTGGGAAACAAGGAGAAAGGTAAGGTTTATTTTCTCTCTCTTTTTTTTTTTTTTTTACTTTTCCCCCTCTCTTTCTCTATTGAATTTTAAAAGTTTGTATATGAAAAGGAATACAATATTTTGTACTGTTATGCCTGATATTTGAACATCCTATTTCCCTGTTTAGAAGAGGTAAACACTAGCATATAGTTATAAATTCTACAATGAAATACTAGAATGAGTTCTATACAACGGTTTCATTTCACATCAGAAAAAGTAGTTATATTCAGTGTATGTTTGTGTGATTTGCATGAAGATGGTAGTTGCTGTGTTTTGCTTTGCATCTTTGAAGTTGTTACAGTTTTCTTTTAAACTCTGTAGTAAATATACAGACAGGACAATAATTTAAATTGGAAACAGTATTCCATTCTCTAATGTATGACTTACCTTTCAAAGCTTTAGTGAGTAGACTCTCCAGCCTCTTCATAAAATTTCCTACAAGGAATCCTTTTGATTTTTGTAGATAGGAAACATTCTAACAATACAGTTGAAGTATTAAAGTCCAATCACATGTACTTTAAAGCCATGCTTAATTTTATATGTTTGTAATTACATTGGTTTAAATTCAAAATGCCTGCATATGTTTAAATGTTAGTATATCAGAGGTATGATAAAACAGAGGTAAGGAGCATTCTCCTTCTACTCTCTACATCAAACTCAAGCAGCAATGCTGAATTAAGTTATTCCCAAGCAGATTTTTCAGAGTGAACTTCAGAATCACAAGTGCTAACAATATGGCAGATTTTCATCATCACATAAATTCCTGAATGTTTATAGATTGTCTTACCATGTCAGTGCTGTAATTTATCCTTCAATTCTTGTAAAAGGTTGTGGTCTTTTTTTCTAAGATCAAACTGAAGATGGCACTTGTGGATATTGGGTGATGTGGGCATCCAAAAGCACAAAAGGAGGTATTCAGTGTGATTCTAAAGCTTGGATCCAAGCAGGTGAATTTCAAGTGGGTCAGCTTTCCCTACCTCTTTTCCTCACTGCTTCCACTAGAACATTTGTTTCAAACAGTGTCCCTTAAAGTAAACTGCTAAAAGGGACAAAGTCCTGCAGAGTAGATGGTAGGAGAATTCTCAGAGCTGATGAACATTTATCCAGAACTGTATTGAAGACCTCGGAGAGAACAGATTATCGTTTAGGAGCCAATTATGTAATTGCTGGACTGGCATACCTAGGTATCAGTAACACCAACAATGCTAGTTGTGTCAAAGGCAGTTAATGCTCTAGAAGATTAATTCTAAACAGTTTCAAGAACATGCCTTCACAATCACATCAAAACAGTATGAGCCATCCTGAGTATTCATGTTTCAGACACAGCAGCAGTCTTAGGTAGCCCTGATTGTCTGTGCAGTCAAGGGCATGATGGAAGGTAATGCACCAGCACTCCTTGTAGCACTAATATGAAGTAAGTCTATCAGGGATCCAGTCTGGAATTATGTAGGTGAGAGGCAGGTTACAGTTCTGCACTTATATAGATACCCATAACCTAGAAATAGTTAATAAAATGCTGTTTCACAGATTTCAGTTCCCAGCCCATAAATGGTCTCAAGAGTTACTATCTGAATGGGCTTAACACACAAGGGATGTCCTTTAATGTGTAGATATTCTCCAGGGCAAAAGCAAGTTTAATACTTGATTCCCTTCCCAAGCTCCTATTCTCATTTACATTTTTCTGTCTGACACTTCTCAGTTTATGTTAATGCAACATGAGGCAAAGCAGATTACACTAATGATTTGAATTACAAAAAAACCAAACCAACACCAAAGCTTATGCATGCTCTATTCACTAGCACCATTACCTGGAAGTGTCATTACACAATGAAGTGTATAGCATGAGGGCAGCCAACAGCAGCTGGGTATAGTGAAGTATGAGAACCTCTTAAACTGGCTTTGATACCACACAAAATAAAATGTTAAATTGCATACTAATGTGTCAAGGTTGCCCTCAATATTTCTGTGTTAGGAGGAGCACATCAAAAGGTCAGCTGCATAGTCATGTAAACATACCTCAAGTCATTCACCATCAGGAGATATCTCATGGTTAGATTTAAAACTAGATTCAAAAAGGTTAAAAAAAAGTCTATTTATGCACTATTTGATGAGAAGGGATTTGTCCTCTGCCTTGTAGGTGTTAATGTTTCATAACCAGTAACACAATAAAAGTATTTAAAAAGAATGTTAAGACTGCATATTAGCTGGAAGGTTTAATCTAAGGGATGAAAACATTTTCAGGGAACAATAATGTTTAAATGTTTTACTTTGCCTGGTTTTTATCTGGCTACTCTATAGTCAGTAACCAGAAAGAGAAGAATCCTGTATTTCTGCCCCCTTCCAATTTTGTGGCAGTTATATATTGTGAAAAGTAAAATCATAGGACATTTTGAAGATGTATACAATTAGGGGGATTCAAGTCAAGCTTTTTGACTGTAGCAATTTTGTAGTCTGGTCAGGTATTGAGATGCTAGGAGTAGAAGAGGGGCTATAAAAGAAGTAAGATTTCCACAACAGTGAGGGATAAAAAAAATCCAAAAACATCACAACCTACTAATTTTTGGAGATGAGAATTTCATTATCTTGACTCATTCAGGTTAAGGTGACCTCTTACTAAAAGCTATTCTTAAGTCTTTACTTAGGATTTTCTGTATTTGAGAGATCACGATGAATGAAATTATGATTTCTAATTGACTTTCATTGAACACAGAAAGGTTATTGCAGATACTGTCAAGACTCCAGTGTTCCCACAGTTCCCCATATGAGATTTTATACCTTGCCATATGGTACCCCAGCCCATTTCATTGCCCTTATGTGTATGAATCCATCTGACAACCAGTTGAATAAATGCACTACCCCAGTAATGCTCTGTCATTTCTTTTTCCATTTTATGTTTTTTTTTCAAATCTCTCAAATGCAAAGGGCAAGAACTGAGGATCACTTTAAGAGAAAAGAAAGAGTTAGGTGCTCTTTAGTTTGGAGTTTTGAATGTTAGAACAGAGGGGTGGTGGGAAACGAATGGATATGTAGAAAAAGCATATTGAGAGCAGACAAATACTCTGTTTACAACCATATCTAATTACTTTGTCAATATGTTTTACAACTTTGATTCCATTAGAAAGCTAGAGTTTTGCAAAATGTATAGTGATAAATACCGTGTTGTTCTTGAATAGATATCTTTTAAAAAACAATTATATCAATTTCAGATATAATTGCAAATTAAAGGACTATAAAAATAATGCAGTTATACTTTCTTCTAAATGGAGAGATTCACCTGAAAGACAAATGAATTTACATTTATTTAGATTTTAATGATTTAGTCCAATGGATAATACATACACTTGTAGTAAATTAGAACAAAAATCTAATTCAATGTTTATTAAGAAGAAAGTAGCAAATTAGAATTCAAGTTGATGAGTTTAAGCCTTTCACACAGCAAAACGAGATTTTAATTAAGCATGAGATTGGATAGGAGTTCAGCAAACCCAGTCGAGTGTCTTCCTCGGGCTATATAAAATGGTCAGGTGTGGTTAATTTAATCAGAAAAAAAATTGCAGTACATCTATTTTATCCTAGAGCCAACAGTCCTGGATGTCTGCATTTACGATCTGACTAATCAAGACAACAGCTTTCAATAATCTGCAAATAGAATCTATATATTTAGTACAACACTGATAAAATACTTGCTTTGAACAGAAAGTACACAAGCATGTAGTGCTTCTAAAGACTTATTGAGGGTAACACTTCTCACATAACAGTCCTTCTAAATCATGCTGTTGTTTTGCCATACTCGTTATTTTGTTTTCCAGTTCCCCATTTTCCAGTTTATTTGCCTGACCAGCAAATGAATTTAAACAATTGTTTCTTTGACAAATGTGCAGTCAGATGCACTGGAGATCAGCTTCTGTACACTGATGTTTTCTGCTGACTCCATGTTCAGTGTCTGTGCAGTACAGGTTGATATCTTTGACCTTTGTTGTTTTCAAATAACTTTGGTTCATAGTAGCTTTTCCCCCCTGCTCTCTGATTAATCTAGCTTTCTAAGCTTTCATTTAGCATTGAGACAAAATGTAGAAACAGTTTCAAATGTTCTGTTTCAAATTTTGTGTGTCTAGGAGAGAAGAACACTGTGATTTTTTTTTTAATTTTGAAGCGACATCCTTGCCTATTGTGTTCTCTGCCATTAGGGTTAAATGAAGCCTATACTGACCACATCTGGAATAGTCAGACTCTAGATGACTGAAGATACATCACACAGTTGGCACAAGGCCAGGTTTTGCCCCCGTGTAGTCAACTTACTAAGCCAGTTTTGAATAGCCAAATGGTTTCTGCCTATCTGCTTCTTTTCTCTCTCTAAAGGAATTATCACTTTAGAAAGATAACTCAGCCTAGGGTGCACTTGAGTGTCTTCCTCAACAGCAGAGCTGTTGAAAGATAATCCCAGCTTTTTTGGCCACTCCTGCAGTTATTTTCTGCCTCCTCAGTTATACCAGTGCAGGTATTTTGAGGTTCATATGAGATCATGGACGTGATTTAAGGGAAGGGGGAAAATTACAATGGAGGAACTTTTCTGAAGACTTCTATTTTAAGTTTAATCTGTTTAGTTGTCCAGATCACAGAATAACACTATTACAGAAGCACAACTGTTTCTTGATAAACTGTGTTGTAGGGTAAGAACCAGCTGGAGGTGGTGGTGGCAAGTGATCATTTCATGAACTGGGTTTGTTCATGGTATTGCACTCTAGCACAAAAAGCTGTCTTTTGGTGCATTACCCGCTACACTGCTTCATGTCTTTGTGAGCTCAAATCTCCAGTCAGAAGGGAACCATGTCCAATTCCTTCATTGCACATGGAAGCAAGACATTCAAAGAGATATCAGCATCAGTAGGCTGTTTGGTACTCTGAGTATAAAAATGGAAGCCTTAAATTACTGTCCATTTCCTCATCTTCCATGTGTTAGGTCTAGTTTCAGTTTAGTATGAAGGCAAACATTTATAAAGAGTTTCTTCCTCATTTTTGGAGAATGTATGAATGGAAACGAATGGTCAATTTATGAACTTTTACATACATAAATATGTTCTAGTATAACAAAGCATAATGTATCATTTCTAATGAGTCATTATAGAGTTATTATCTGATATATGTTTGACTAGTATCTATAAATGGTATGCACTGAGTCAAGTATGATGCAATGTAATCTCTTCATTATTGCAGGTGGACTTCTGGGTTTTGGCTAGAGATACCCAGCTCCCCCTTTATTAAGGATTTTACATCATTTCACTGATACCTAACTAGCCATTGCCCACACTCACAATACTGTTGTATGTTTTGTAGCAACAAACTTTTAAGCAAATCATTTTTATGCCTTTGGGACTTCATTGCAATACTGTTCATGTACTTCTTCTGGTCAACTACACAAATTGCATTAGCAGTACTTTTCACCAGCTTAAATCCTATATGTCACTGAGAATCAACTTAAAATTAGTAACTATAAAATTAAAACCAAGATAAATTAAAACTGGTAAGATGCTGCAAATGTATGAAATGGAAATATACTGTGTTGTAAATTCACTGTCAAATGTCTGATTTAGTCGTCATCGCAGCCATTGACATGCTCGCAAACCAGTCATTTCACATTGACTTTTTATGTCAGGAATGGCAACAGGAAGATTGTGTGTGTGTTTCAGTAAAATGCTTTATGAAGAAGCTTATATCACTAAATAATTAAGAATATAGAAAATGTTCAAATTTGACAATTTTAGAGACAATTATAAATATGTTTGTATTCAGTATTCTTACACTGTTGTCTTCCACCTAGCCTGATAAATTATGCATTGCTATTAAGAAAATATTAAAAAAAAAAAATCCCTCACTATGCTCAGAGATTGTGTCTAGGCAGTTTTAATTTGCTGAATTTGAAAACATGGGCACTTAAACTTAAAATTCAGCTCTTACTATGCTTTTATTTTAAGACAGTAAAAAGAAGGGAAGAGATACTTCAGTGGATAAATAAATGCTTTCAAAAAAAAAAAAATTAATTAACTTGAGGACATAACATTAAAATTAAAAGCAAGAAAACAGGGTTTATAATTTAAGCTATTGCCCGAGATCCTAGGTGAATATTTATTCATTCTGAGCTTCAAATCTTTCATGTGCTCTCTTGTTTCTACATAAGAATTGAAGCAGATACCACATTGTAGTCAATGTAGGAAATCACATTTCTAGTATTTGTAGTGTAGGAACAAAATGTTTGTCATACTTTTAGGAAAAGTAACCTCAAATTGAGAAAGTTACAGTTTTGAAATATTCTGCTATTCGAAGTAGTATATGATAGGTGTGGGACAGCAAATAGAGTCTCTTGTAGGGTGGGGCAACATTTTTTATGCTGTAATAAATTGCTTCCTATTACTCAGATAATTTTAAAATGTGTAATTTAAGCAAAAAACAAAGGTTTTGAATCTTTCATTATCTTCCTGTTCAAATATAATCCAAAGGTGATGTAGTTGACAATAGAGTTGCTTTCTCACAATGTTGTTCAGTTTATGGGGACATCTTTGGTGTATGACAAAGCCAATTTGATTTGCAATTAATTATATTTGTAATTTTGCATTAGCAATAAATTTCAGGAATAAATCTCTCCTTTATCATGGAGTTATTTTAATAACAACCAATGTGCTTTACCAAATGCTTTTTGACTCACCTTTTCTTGTATCATTGAACCTCCTTATATTTTTTTTTCTGTCTATATATAGCATTTGAATTGTAGATAGCTTGTAGCACTTCTGTCTCAACTTGATTCCCACAATACACTGTATGTTTGAATTATAATGGCTGTGTAAAATACTTGCTTGATTTTTGTATAAATGAGATCTTGCAGTTCAAATAATGTTAGATTCTTTAATTTTTTAATTAAAAAAAAAAATCCAAACGTAAGTATTTTCTCCTTTTCTCTTTTACTTCCTCAGAATTTATAGAAAATTTCAGTACCTTTTAAATCCTCGTCAAGTTTATAGTCTTTCTGGAAATGGACCAATGCCAGGGTAAGTCTACAGTTAATATTATTATCAGGAACTCATTTAATAAAATGCTGCATAATCGAATGAACAGACTGAGGTACATATAGCATGTTTTGAATGTATCAACACTACAGACCTCTTAATGGCTGCAGGAATTTACAGGTATTGTTTGCTTACATTTACAAATGCAATTATGTATCGTATGTTTTATGTCACTGATACATGACATTTTACATCTTAGAGAAAAGTTGAAGAAGGATATTAGGAGGTACATGTTCACTGACATGAAGTTTAAACTTTTTTGATTTTGGTTTTTTTTTAATCTTGGGAGTTTTTACTTGTTTAGACTTTTTTTTTTCCCTTTTAAATTGGAGGAAAATAAAATTAAGCTGGAAATGTCTGTGGTTTGTGCCTTACTAAGTTGTACTTCAGTTGTCACAGGTACGTTACTGGATAGAGTAACTCTGTTACTCTGACGTTTTCCGTGAGTACTGCTGATTTTAAGGCCAAATATACAGGAAGCTATTCTCTCTTAAAACAAAAAAAAAGTGCAGAATGGTGCAAAACCTGCTCAAAAAATTGAAATAATGACATGCAAGATTTCATTCATGCATGTAATTTTATCCTGTATTGTGGGATCTTGGTTGGAAAAAAATGGACACCGTATCAGGAACTGTCCTTGAACCATGAAAAGAGTACGAAGGAAGAACGAAGGCAATGAAGGAAGAAGGTAAAGCAGAGCAAAGTAGAGAAAAATAGGACGTGGGGGCTACTGGGAAAGTTAGATGACAGCCAATTATGTCCTTCCTGTTGTGGAAAAAAGATTTGAGGAAGGAGTTGGAAAGCCAGCCAAGCAGTTACAGGATTTGAGAAATGCTTCAAGATTGAAGTAGATTTAGGCGTGTGAACAGTGTGTGGGTGTCACATGTATCCAAACATTATTGTTGTTGGTCTGCGTGATCAGTGCAGCTTGCTCTCTATAACCAAGGCACTTATTGGCAATAAAGGTCTTTGCTTTATAACTCTCATGGAGTTGCCAAAGTCCATCCTTCCCCTGCACTGTATATGAATGCTAGTGCCATTTTGTTATTCAGATGGTATTTGTTAATTGTGTTTTGTTGTCCTGATGTGGAAAATTCAAGTAGACTTAGTCCAAAGAGTAAGTAGAGCAGAAAAACTGAAAAGACTTATTTCAGGAATTTATCCAAAATTTTAACTGAGATAAAACTAGTAACCAGTATTGTTTTACATATAATAAAAAATAAATTTTAAAAAATCAAACCATACTTAATGACTGCATATCTGTCCACTGCTTACCTGTTTTTCATGTATCTTGTAATGTAAAGGAAAATGTATTTTAAAGCAGAAGCACAAGAGGGCAGTGTTAAGTTCAAACTGAAACCCTGAACTGAAGCAATTTAAATTTTATAGTCTTTTGACTGAGGAGAGTGTTTTTTTCAAAAATATTTTCAATTTCTCTTCCTATTAGGAATAGATGTAGTTTTACTTCAGAATTGCTTTGAAGAAATTTCTAATTAATTTTCAAACAGACACTGCATTTTATTAAGCTTGTTTTGGTATATTTTTTATTCATTCCACAGAAATGAATAATCCTAAAATTCCAGTTTATCTCCTGCCATCATTTTTTGCCCCTGGCAAGACTATGTAGTCTGCATATAATTTGTCCCTTAAGTGAGCAGTTGAATAAACTCTGTTTTTCATTTAGGAGTCCTTGTTTCCCTTTCTGTGAGAGCTGGATTGCCTAATAAAACCTACCCATCCATCCACTCACTCATCCATCTCTATAATGCCAGCTATAGTGGATTGTCAATCAAAATGTTACATTTATTTAATATTGTCATATGTGTCATTTAGATTGAAATGGAACAGAAAGGGAGATTGCACAGTGCAGAGAAAAATGAAAGTATATTTATTCTTCATGCCAATAAATGTTATTTAGTCGAAAGGTATAAACATGATCTGTTTTTATTTAAAGGTATTTATGATTATTGTAGTACATTTTAATTGAGTCTATTTTTGAGATTTTTTTTTTTTCTCCTGAATTCAAATTTAAGACATATTTATTCAGCCTATAGAATGTTTATATTTTCAGGGGAGAATTTACATGGTTTTGGTAGAGCCAAGCTCTCTGCTTTAATTCACAAGTTAATGTTTTGCCTTTTTTTATTATAGTATTTTTCTCATGGGCTACTGTCATCAACCAAGTAGGTAACATTCACAAGTTTTCTAACTTGAGTTCCAGACATCTGCTATTAACATGAATTAGTATTTCCAGTTCATTTCTTTCGAAAGTCTGAATGTGTCCTATTTAGGTCACAGGGACAAAGATAAGTAGAAGGCAAATAAAATCCTAACTCGTAGTGAGACTGTGATACCTCTGTATTTTTGTTTGTTTGATTGATTGTTTGGGGTTTTCTGTGTGTTTTTTGGTTTTGTTTGTTTGTTTTTAAGTCAGCAACTCAATCACTAAGTCTTGTGTTCTTCCTCTTCAGTGGGATAACCATGTATTTTCAGAGTACTGTGTTGGAATAAAGGGGTCCTGAGCAGACCTGAGTTGGAACAGGGTTAAAATGATCTTTGTTCAGAGGAAGGACCCCTAGTGGAATCCCATATTTTAATTTCTTTCAGATCCGGAAATAATACATTTCATTTTCCGTTTTCAGTCCTCTCCCTTAAAACAAACAACCACCACACTACTCACCTCTTTGCACACATGCCCCCCCTCAAAGTAAATCAAAACAAGAAAAAACAACACAACCCTCCTATCCCCTCTTGTAGTATCAGGTTTTGTGCATTTTTTTAATTAATATGATGGCATGTAGCAGAGTCAACAGAAAAAAGTTTAGAACAAATTGACAATGAATTTTAGTATTGCTAATTCCTCAAGTGGATATATCAACTACTTTCATAATAGATGGGATGGTACTTGCACAACTGTAGGGACAGCAGCTAAGATGTTTTTTGTAGCTTCATAGCCTAAGCTAAGTTTTTCTGAGATGTTTATGTCAAGACTCATGCAGAATCTGTATAAAACTATGTATATGATGCAAATAAATCGCATGACAGCCGACACTCTGACATTGATTCCTTTCCAACAGCGGAAACTGACCTGCTGCAAGGCCTGAAAATCAAGGAGCTCTCAGTCAAAGGGCAACAGTATACTTTAAAAACTGCTATAATAATTAATAGTTTAGAGATTCCTTATTTGGAAGTAGAGAGATACAAGTGAGAAGGAGAAACCCTGTAAACTCTGCAGCTGAACACAGGCATAAAAGGTACTCCACAGCTACAGACTGCCACAGTTAACAAAGTGATGTGAAAATTGCCAGGCTGATACATTGTGCAATTTGTGCCTAGCACCTGTGTTTTTAGCCTTGAAAAGAGTTTCCCTGTTTGGTTGTTATATCTCTGTAGGAGTCTTCTACTTCTGACAACAACTGTTATTGTGGATTTAATGATCTTGAAGAATCTGAAATTCAGTTATTGTTCACCTCACAGAGAGGTAAATAATAGCTGGATGAATAGCAGTTGAGCCACAGACCCACATGACTCTCTGGAGAGGTCACCGTTTCACAAAGGCTTTGTCCCTCTGAAAAGGCTCCCATTCCCTTAAGTCTATTATTTAAAATGTCTAATTTATGTTATTTTTTTATACTCCACATAGAAATTATATCCACAAAAGTTGTATTTCTGTGTAACTCCCTTAAGCATTTAATTTGGAGAACATGTATTTTTAAAAATTCTATCCACTAGATTACCTCAACAGGCCTTTTTAAATCTTAAATTCTGTCCACTTAAAAGATGCCCAAGACAGCCAAACTGAATCCTTACAACTTACTGTGTAATTTAGTTGGGAATATACAGCACCTGGGCCTTTATAGCTTCACAAAGCAATAGGCCTATTTTGAAAATTACACTATTTTTCCTGATTATTGGAATTGATTGCTGGAGCATTTCTTTACTGATGGACATTTAGAATATCCAGAGTATTCTGAGAAGACATATACACCAAGAATAATTTGAGATGATAACTGCATAGCTATTTTCTCCTGAACAAAACCTTAAACCTTGTCTGTATTTCTGTGGGAGGATTACATTTTTGCTGAAGAATGGCAAAGCAAGGCATGGTGGGTTGGTTGTACTCTAATGATTAAAATTACTGTTGTGCACCATAAATCAATAGTACTTGGTAAGTCTTCACATGTGAAACTTAAACCTTGGGTTTAAAGATATATTTTAAACAGATGTTTAGCAATATTTTTACCTGTATGACTTATGTGGTTCTTGCTGCATACGTAGCACAGTCTTTAAATATTGTAAATATCACCATTTTCCTCTCCTATCTCAGTTTAGACTGCCAAAGTTCTGACCAGATTCATTCACCTCTCTCTTAACCATTGTAATTGTTCAATAGTGAGTTTGCCACACACTTGCAGCCTTTGTATGAAATCTATTTTAAAAGCCTCTGCCACATCATTTAGCCTATTCATGATTCTTAAAAACCTCTTCTCACATTCTTGAACTGGTTCTTTTTTCTCAGTCATTCCCAAAAAAAGCTTTTTAAACTATTATAGTTAAGGTACTTCTGAACATACGAAATCCAGCATCTACTGCTTCATCCACTACCCAGCATATATTGCTTCACTTTTCCCACAAATGCATCTATATTCCTTCTTCCAGCTGACGTAGATCTCTGCCAAATCTGCAAGGCTGCTACCCATCTTGTGGGTATTATGAAGATAAAGCAGATTTCATTCTTGCAGGGATCATAGGTTTGACAGTCGTTATTGTTCAGTAGCTGTATTAGAATGATTTGGGGCCATCTAGTGACTATAATGGTATACTGTAAAAATAGGTTGTTATACATCTTAAGCTATAGTCAAAGAAAACCTAAGTTTTGGTTGGATAGGGCTTTGAGCAACCTGATCCTAGTGAAAAATGTTCTCCTCTGCCTCCCCCCATGTCAGGGGCATTGGACTAGATCATCTTTAAAGGTAACTTCCAACCCAAACCATTCTATAACCCACTTTTGAAAACCCACTTTTAAAATGGGTAGAAAGGATGACCTCAGGAAGAACCAACCTGTCAGCCTCACCTCTGTGCCTGGGAAGATCATGGAAGAGATCATCCTAGAAGCTATGCTAAGGCACTTGGAAGGACAGGGATGTGATTCGAGATAACATGCATGGCTTCTCCAAGGGCCAGTCCTGCCTGACCAGCCTAGCGGCCTTCTCTGATGGACTGACTACATCAGAGAAAAATGGAATCGTAATAGATGTCACTTTTGCAGTTTCTGGTTTACCTGTTTCTCATATCCTATTTAATTTCTGTCAAGGTTATTGATACAATTTCTGTGAAGGTTTTTTATATAATGGGTATATGTTACTTGTACTTAATGTCATACTTGTCATATTGTGATAGTAATCACCTAAATTGTTAAAAAATTATTATAATTTTTTGTTAAAGTGGAGATAAAACTTTTGGGGAAGAGAGCCACTGTAAGTACTGTCTTATATTTTTGTTATTTGTTGTTTATTATATATACCTGGAATTCTTGTACAATTTTATATATCGGTTTAAGAAAATAGGACTAAATTTTCTATTCTCATCCTGTACATTAGTCTGACAATGCACAAAGCATTTATGATGACATTTTTATTTCCACTTCAAACCACTTTTACTAAGTTTTCTCCAACATTTCTTATTTTTTAAACCATATAAAAATGTTCTGTGGATAAGAGGTGCTATTAAAGCATGAATTGACTAAAGCTATACTGATAAGCAATATTTACTTTTTACCTTAAGTTCTGTTAAGAAATCTGTCAAATTCTTCTTTTACAAATGTAACACTTACTGAGTTTAAATGAAATCTTATAAAGAGCAAACCATGTTCCCTTCCCAACTCTTAATGTAGGCTGCACATTCTAATTCAATGAATTAGATTTATTTACATATATAATTAT
>JANHGN010004526.1:0-22198 GCA_024605025.1 Megaceryle maxima
GAACCCCCCCAGCTCTCCCAGCCTGGCCTCCCAGCAGAGGGGTTCCAGCCCTCCCAGCATTGCTGGGGCTCCTCTGGGCCCCCTCAGAAACTGGTTTCAGAGTGGGCTGATGTGGCAGCAGTGTGGGTTGGAGTGGGCCCTCCCTCTGCTCCAGCTGCCTTGCTCCATGTGAGCAGCTGCCAAACAAGCAGAAAGAGAGAAAGGGGCTGGCTTTTCACTGTGGGCCTGACTTATGGAGAAATAAATTGTTATGAGGTGATGACGACCATGAAGTTGTGTGTAGTAGGAGAAGGAATGCAGGAAGGATGAGCACAGGTGGAGGGTATGGGCTGAAGGGAGATTTCATAGAATCATAGATTCTATTCATAGATTCTATTTCAAGCTTTAGCATAATAATTATTAGAAGTACCCTGAGCCAGTGAAAGTCATACCAGCCATTTCTGGCAGAGCAGAAACCAGAGCCATGCATGGCAATGTTTAAGCAGGTGCCTTAACTCTCCTAGCCCATCTCCCATGCTGTCTGTAGAAAGCTTTATTTACTGAAGGCCAATATTTCTGGAGATCTGAACATATCTTGTGAAAAACTTGCATAATATAAGGGGGCTTCTGGTATCCTTCTGTGTTTCAGAATTATTCCATTTCATTCTCTAAGGATGAGAAATATTTCTAGCTGTTTTTCAGTACTGAAATATATCAGTGTCTATAGAATAAGTTGAGTAAAGAAATGATACATAACAGTATTATTAATATGACATTTTAATTGCTACATCAGATGTATTTTCAAGTACTAAGTGCTAGGAACTGATAAAAAGAAGAATTTCATATTAAAAAAAGCCTGGATGATCAAAGCCATTTAGAGGCCCTTATTGTACCGTGCTGTCAAAATGTCCAACTGACCTTTTCTATGTGGTAAATTTCTTCAAGAAAGATTTTATACAAGCTGTTTTAATAGCACTGATTTTTCCCCTCCCCTTATAGTTTTTGGATTAGACAATGGTCAGAGCAAGAGATATGCCAAATCCTTACATATGCTCTGAAGATGACCAGGGACATTCTATATGAAGTCTTCACGACCTTATTTAAATTTTAATAGTATTTCTGAATGCATCATTTGCCATCATTTTATACTTTTGATCTGTAACAGTCCTGTAAGCGTCATCCCTCCATTAATTCACCCTCACGAACTGAAGACAGTATACAGACATTATCTCAGCTCAGTGGCTGAGCTAGGCTGGGCCACTCCTTGGTGTCAAAGCCAGATTGGATGGGGCTTTGAGCAACCTGGTCTAGTAGAAGATGTCCTTTTCCATGGAGAAGGGGTTGGAACTAGGTGATCTTTAAGGTCCCTTCAAACTCAAACCATTCTGAGATTCTATGATAAAAAATGCACAGACTGTGAGGCGATGTGAATTCCCACCACTAGCTGTGCTTTGAAGAGTTCATCAGCCTTGTAGTGATAATTCCATAGTCTGCTGGTAGAATCATCATACCTCAATCCACATTCACCCAAAGGTCATATTCTGGTCGCACCTACACAAGCACTCAAAACCTAATATTCAGGAGCACTGTGAGACAGCAGCTCTCTAGCACTTTGAGGGAAACTGTGGGGGACAGTACCTTGGAAATACCAGTGCTGGAGGAGACCCAAGTCATTGGTTCATTCAGAGTAGGACAAGTTCTGCCTTAGGTTTTGCCCAGAGAAAGGCAAAGAGCACCTGGACATGGGTTCCCTGAAAAGACAAAAAGCTGTGGAAGTGTGCAGGGAGGAGGCAAGATCCCCAGACACAGGCCCACAGCAGTCCAGCATGTCCCAAAACCTCTCTGAGCAGATTAATTCTCTCTTCCATACAGGCTCTGAAAGTCACTGGGGGAAATTCTCGACAACCACAGCACAGTCAGATATGAATAAAACCTTTTTTCTGCTTTTACAACATATTTATACATAAGTGTGATTTAGAACTCTGTGTCAAGGCTGCATTCCAACGACCTGTAGAAAACACAGGGTGTTTCTGCACTTAAGGAATATGTTGATTTAGAGGCTGGTACAATAGCACACATGGGCTATTTTGTTTAGTTTCTTGGCATTCATATTCAAAAATTGCCCTATAAAGAAGGGAGAAGGCATTAAAGAAAGTTTAAATGCTCTTAAATCACAAAGAAACATTCTGTTTGGAATGAACTGAAACATTTGGATAGACTCAGAATTGCTTTTTTCATGGAGAAATATTTTGTTGATGTGTTAAATTTAAAAAGAAAATCTCTGACTGTGACTCTTTTTCATTTTTTGTTACTTTGCCTAGGTTATCAAAATAAAATAGGTATCACTCTTCCAGCTATTTGAAAACTTAGGCTGGTCTCTGATTTGATCTGGTGCCTCTACAATCTCACAGAGCCCAAGGTTCCTTGCATTTGGTATCTTTAAGTGTTTATTTAAGTGTTTATTTAATTATTTTTTTTTTTTCCTAAAAATCAGGAGCATTGAGGAGTTTATTGTTTTACTTTTTCCATTGTTTTCATTTTGACTTCTGCTTTTAGGGGATTTATACTGGTCTGATTTTCAAACTTTTTCCTTCAACCATGAGTGACAGTGAGAAAAGCATCTTGCAAAGAACATCAGTAATGAATACAGAAGTGAAAACAAATCTGAATAAATGATTCATTGTTTAGTTTCACTGCAAAGAAAATTGTTTTTACTTCATTAGGGTATTATCGAGATTTTTTAATACCATATCCACTTCTTTCTAAACTGTTCTCTTCTTTTGAAAGCTCTGTTAAACCTCTTCCTAATAACTTTGGCGATTAGCATCTTTGTAGAAATCCCAGAGGACAGACTTCTAAAAGTGGCATTATATTTCTAGAGCCTTGCTGTAATTAAGCTTCTATCAGGCCTTCTATTCAGTTGTATCTGACTTCTCTGTAGAAAATTTCTCTTTGCTTGAATAAAAGAGATATTTTGTTTAAACTTAGCAGAAATACTGCATTTATGTTGTGAAATACAAGAATTTTTGATTTGGTTTAATTAAAAAAAAAAGTACCCATTGCTTGATGGACACAAGAAGGTTTGCAAGTGAGCTGCCATGGCAGAGGGCAGTTCCTGCCGCAGATCTGCTAGGAAGGGATGATGCAAAAAGTTCTGTCAGATCTCCACCAAATAGCAGTCCACTCTGTGAAGCATTTTGTTGAATTCAATATGGGGATTACTAAACATTACCAGGTGTCGATGACATTTGCTTATCCCCAGTAAAGAGAAAACCCCAAATTTCTAAAGTCTCTCTTTATTGAGACTGTGGCTGCACAGCCATGAGAACACAAAACACATGTTCTTTTGGCTTTAATAGCGTCAACACAAGATGCACATTTATAACGATGAGTGCAACTCCAAGTGAAATGCCTTGTCCTAGGGACTTAATATCCTTTTCTTACTCTGGTGCCCTTTGATCAAAATTGAACACCATTCTGTAACACATGCATAAATGAAAAAGCACTTATGATTTCACTGTATGCCAGTGTGTGTGGAGTTCTCCCTGGAAGTAATCTCCGGTAGCTCAAGTTTTGGTAGCTGCCTATATGAATTCTCATTTTAGACTGTCTTTCTGCCCCTGGATAAGAAGAATGTTTAGTATGCTGTTTGAAGGAATATCACGCACAGATTAACATCTATCCTTTTGCCCTTTCATATGCTTACACATCACCATCTCCTTTTAACCTTTTCCTTTTAAAAAATATGGGGGGATATATTTGATTCGCTTGTAGATATAAATGCTTACAAAGATGACAGAACACGTATTCAACGTTGGTGAAAAGAAAATGTACTTCAGAGTAAAGTGGGAAGGAAGGAACAAAAGGTTCTCCAGAAATGATGTGAGACAGAACCCCACCTTTCATCAGATGTTGTTAAAGCTGAGATGAGTGTGACTTCACATTTTGAGCTGTATCTACTGACTTGAAAGCTGTGCTCACTCTGGTGTTTAATTTGTCATTGTAATAACTCAATTGATTGAAAGGCTTAATTAGATACTTTTATTTATATTTCAACATGAAGAAAATGTTCTTCTCATTTACCTTCATGCCCGGCCCAAAGATGAACCTACACTTTCAATCTACAGCAAATCATAACAAGATCAGGTGAGAGAGCAACTGAACTTGCTTGAAGAAAGATGTATTTTAATCTCTCTTCAAAAAAGGTATTCAGCATCTCTGCTGGTTTTGTTGATCAGAAGAGTCTTGCATGAAAAAGTCCTTTAAAGTGTATTTGAGAATGTGCAAGGTATGTCATGTGATAAAAGGTGTTGTCTCATTCAGATCTGGTTCAAGGCTTGCTGATGCCACTGAAAGTCTTTCTTTTGAATTCAGTGGGCTTTGGGTTGGTAAATACATTTCCTTTTATTTCAGTATCCCTTTTTTTGAGGAAACAGTAGAGGACATTTCATGTAATGCTTTGCATGATATCCCTGCAATGCAAATAAGTGCAAAAAAGTAAACAAATAGCTTTTATTTAATTGAAAGTGGGATTTTTGTACAGGTTACAATGAAGATCGTGAGATAAATAATATCCACATCACAAGCAATTGCATGTCTCCTCTCAATTATGACAGCTCAACACAGGGCTTTCAAGTTTGACACACTGTTACACTGGTGCTTCAATAAGAACTACAACTTATAAAAAATTTGAGATCACTCTCTTTACAATCTCAAGTTATGTTTGGCACCACTCCATTTAATTAATGCATGTACATTTATCCATGAATTTCGAAGCTCATTTTTAAAAATTAATGTAATACTGATACTTAAAGTTTTCTTAATAATAGACCACTTCTATTTCCCTCCCCCCCTCCCCATTGTTTATCAGGAATGTTGGTCATGGTGAAGTACTAAGATAAAATCTACACATGGTTTATTTTTAAAAGTCCATGGCTGAGCAGTGTTTAAATCATCAAGGAAAAGGGTATAATATAAGAACAGAACAGAACAGCAGGATACCAGGCATCAATATATGGTTTACCCTTTGAGACAATTTTATTGCTCCAGAGCTTAAACCTGTAAAATATAAGCACACAGAATTTTCTGACAGAAGCAAATTCACATCAAAAAGAAGTTTTTCTATGCATTCCAGCATAACTTTGTTCTATTTTCAAAATGAAATGTTATTTCTATTTATTTATTTTTTAAGTTGTGGCAGCAAATTCATGGAGCTTAGTTTCAAACCCTGCTTCCCACCTCCTTGTGAATATCTGCTTTCAGGAGGCTATTGGCTAGTTTGTTGCAAAAAATAGGCTCATTTTTACATGAATAATAAAGTATTTCCAAGAGCAGAGGCTGGATCCTGGGCAACCCCAACCCAGCCATGGGGCAGGGCTGAGGTTCTCATCAGCAGCAGCAGCTCCAGAGTAGATGAAGAGCCACATTATATGTGAAAGCTGTGCCTTTCACTTTATCAAGAAAGGTTCATCTCTGTCATTCCCTGAGCACTACAAGCCAGGGCAGATGGAGACCTACACTAAAAATGAGGTCACATCTAGGTGTTGTGCAACATAATTTCACCACTAATGAATCTGAGATTACCAGAGACTAATCTACATGAACCCAGCACTATGGAGCAACAGGAGGGAAGCCACCTATGATAATGGATAGTCTGTTCATCTGGCGTACTTCTCAGAGGCACACAGATTTCTTATTATGCAACAACATTCAGAAAAAAAAAAAATAAATCAAACTCACGTACTTGATATTTTTGGAATCCTTATTTCCTCGCTGCTGCTGCCATCCCCACCATCACTGACTGTTCTTATTTCTATGAGATAATCTTCTTCAAACGGTACCAGAAGTTCAGCTGAAGTGTTGTTTGTCTCCAGTATATGTGTTTTGCTATGTCTGTTTTGTCTATACAAAATCTAAGTAAAAAGGGATTAGAAGAGTTATTTAATTTTTTAATAGATGGGTTTTTTTGATTGACAGTATCTTCTGTCACATTCCAAACTTTTCAGAGCACTGTCAGCATCCTGCAGAGTATTAAACTTAATTCAAAATGGAGAAATATATTCTGCAGAATATGTCTTTTAGGGTCAAAGCCACTGCAAACAAACTTAAAGCTAAATTTTTCTTTGCTTGAAAAACAGATTTATGAGAGTGCTTTTTACTTCATTCACAATGATCTTTATGTATCTTCCTATCTCTTTTTAAAGGTACATTTATGAATTGCCAGAGTGAGAACCTGTAAATGTGTTTCATGCCTGTCTTTAATACTTAACTGAGTGTTCTCTACATCTTCTAAATGTGTGAAACTCCTTCCTCAAAAAGATGTGAATGTAAGAATTGAGGATGAGTAAGATTACTAGGGAAAGGGGACAAGACAGATCCCGCACTGGGGACAGAAAATCCCTGTGTCAGGATTAAGGGGTCCTACTCTGAACCAACACAGCCATTCCTCTGTTTGTATAAAAGTCAGCCAACTGTCTCAACATCTCCTGAAAAGTCAGTTTTCCACATAATGAATAGTTGCCTTTCCACGAGTCACTGTTTGTACCGCTATTATGAACAACAAGTCTGACTAATGAGATAACGAAATTACTTACTTTGTAGCCTAGCACCTCTGATTCATTCTCCATTGTTTTCACATGTTCCCAGTTCAAGCATATTTTGGAATTTGTCAGTTTCCAGGCGATGTTTGCCGGGGGTTGACTTGGTGCTTTAAAAAAAAGATGATGATTATCACAAGATACAACAGTATATTAATTTGCATAGTGTAATTGAATGAGCTGCTGAGACGGAAGTAGCAAATTCATGGGTGATTCAAATCTAAAAGAGTAAAAATTATTTCCCAGTCCATCATTGCTCTCCTATTAGTCAGAATAAAGATCTATTCATAGCACAAAACCACTTACTGTGAGAGCTCATTTTCAAAATTAGGAACCGCCTGACAGTGTCTGACAGTTTGGGTTATATTTGATAGATTTTGTTTAAGTACTATGTTGTTCCTCTCCATATTGTAATGTTTTCCTGGATTGGTTTCAGAAAAAAATTAAAACTAAGAGCAAAATACAAAAGATGAGATTTTCATCAGCCATGAGGACAGGTTACAAAGAGCTACACATGAAAGTCTCCATGTGATCCATCATGAAATATTGTAGGATTTTATAAATTCTCGGCACAATAGGATGAGAGTAGCTTTTCAAAAGCTTTTTATGCCTAAGTGCCAGGACTTTGAAAATTTGCCTACAAGTGACTGAAATCGAATTCTGTGTGAACATGTGAAGTTGAAACTGTGCCTTTGAAATGTATCTCAGATTTAGAACAACACATTATCTCCTTCTCCATGGTGAGTCCTCCCGAAGCTTGCCTGAGAGGACAGCACTGGGGCTGTTAGAGGAAATAAGGACTTGAACAGAATTAAGAAAAAGGAGGAGAGATTTGGAGAAACATGTTGTGAGTATCTCAGACCTAATTTTAAAATGCTTAATTCTGGGGTCCTTCTTTTCTCCTTACTGTTCCTATACATTGATGATTAACGTATGTAGCTCGGAAGGTACTCTTGATCTGGTAATGCTCCCCAGTTTCTTTCATTTCCCATGGAAATAGATTAAATTGATGGTCTCTGTTGTTCCGTATCTATTGGCTTCATGACTGTGGAGAAATCTGATCCATCCAACTGGTAGGGAAAGGAGGTGTTAGTGGACCACCCAGGTGAATATAAGCAGATATCCTTCCATGAGCCATACTGTCAGTGCTGGAAAAAAGATTAATTTTCTTTTTGAAGGAGTTTACATACATTCACATACACAAAACTACAAGTTTACTTAAATGTTGTTTGAAACCCTTCTGTTGCTTTCAGCAACAAAATATTCTACATAAGGACTTTGATAACAAAAAACTCACAAGAGGCAAAGAATGTCAAATACTTCAGTGACTCTGAAAGTCTTGAAAGCACTTAGAAATGGGTGAATACTGCCTAATTCAAAGATTTTTAGCATAGAACTTGAAACCATCTTAATTCACAGTCCTTGAGCTGAAAAACCACCACAGGATGAATTTCAAAACCAAATGATCTGGTTTTGCTATAAAGCCAGGGACAGGAATAGGTGGTAATACAGCACTTCCCCAAATCCATAGCAATATCCACAAGCAAAAATACACTGCAAACTGTTCTTCATATCTAAGTCTAGCAGTTCATTTCCTCAACTAATTTCTTGTAATCACCATTGTCAAGAATAGTTCGAGTTTATTAAGTTAATGACGCTACTATCATGTTTTATGTAACATTTGACTGTTGCGGTGCCGAGTCAAGCTGTGTCCTTTTATAGTAGTTCCAATATCTATATCTGTTGATGTTTATATTGCTAAAGAAAAAGAAACAGGAAAGACATTTCTGAAATCCATGATATATAAGTAAGGCAGCAGAAAAGCTGGGCTTCACCACAGCTTCTAATGGAACATGTTCATGGAAGGAGGACATCATTTCAACTTTCCTAAGAAGCTTAAACTAAAACCAGGATATCACCTTAGACCTCAAAATTGATCTTAGATAGGCATATTTCAATCAGAATTGCACCCATTTGGCAGAAGGACCACTTTAGTTTTGTTTTGTCTCTGCAATAATGGCATGGACAGAACATTGCAGGAATCCTGGACACTGAGGAGGAAGACAGAGCTATTATCTTGAATCTAAAGCTCCCACTGTAGATGCACATTGTTTATATTCTCTTGACATATTATCTCTACTGATATTGAAAGTGCTTGCATCTTTCAGAGACTAGTGCGTAAAATTTTAATATATGACTTTAAATATTAAAAGGGTTATTTTGACTTTAATTTTTAAATGAACCATTAGCACAATCCTGAATTTGACAGAAGATGAAGTCAATGTAAAACAAAAGCAAATTTATGCCTTATATGCCATGCCACTTGACTGCCATGTCTTTAACTTGTCTTTCATACATATGCACACAGGAATATAAAGAATTGTTTCCAGAGATGAGTTGGTTTTCCATTAAGAAATTGCTTGCGAGGAGAGTCCTGTTTGAGCCCTTAAGGAATACCTTGTCTGGCTTTATTTTGGTTTATTTTATTTACGTTAAATGGTAACTTTTGTCATTAACTCACTCTATGAGATGATTCCTGTCTTTCACTTTGAGTAATGGCAAGGAACTAGTATACTAATATCTTAAATATTACTTCCCTGGTTGCCCAGGGAAGTTGTGGATGCTCCATCACTGGATGTGTTCAAGACCAGGTTGGATGGAGCTTTGAGAAGCCTGGTCTAGTGGGAGGTGTCCCTGCCCATGGCAGGGGGATTGGAACCAGATGATCTTTAAGATCCCTTCTAACCAAAACCATTCTAAGATTCTAAATACCTGACTGTGAGTAAACTTGATGGTGACCAGAAAAATATTGTCAGGGAACAGATAGAGAAGCTTCTTTGTCGCAGATTTTGTTGCTTAATTTTATGAAGAAATTTGGGATCCAGTTTGCTTTGATATTGCAACATTTAGCAGAGATTGGTCACTGTAAGTGAAAACATCACTATTGCACTTGGGGGTTTGAAATATTTGTTGTACCAAATTGAATACTCACGTGATTTTTTAGTGGTGACATTTACTGGGGTGCTAGAGGGCCCCGTCCCTGCAGTGTTGTAAGCTCGAACTGTTGCAAAATACACTGTGTTAGCTTTCAGTCCTGTGATATTTTTGGCTGTTACATTCCCACTGACTCTGACTTTACCAGCTGCACTTTCCTTGGGATCATCAGTCCAATATAGAACCTGAAAAGCAAGAACAAAAACCAGGCAATTCATTGTTTTCCATCAATTACAGATTTGGCTGGAAAGCAGACAAGCTGACAATGAAGATTTCAAGGAATACAGGATTTATTTTTTTTTTATATATTCAAAATGAGCAGGAAATAAAACCCAGCATTAATATTTATAGAGAACAAATAAAATTTCAGAGACTGAATACCAATTAAGAAGCAAATGAAATCCTTAACTTTATAGATGTCCAAGAGGGGAACCTTTGACAAGGTAAGAAATTTTAAAAGCTTGTTTGGTTTTATGGTTTGAAAAAAAAAAATAATTAAAAGATACAAACAAATATTTATCTCAGTCATCTAAGACATTTTAAAATTATTTTGTATCCCACCTCCAGTTTTGATTCAGTGACAGGTATTTAGACCTGGGGTTTTATTTTTAGTGAGTATTTACTTCAGGAAGGTTTGTGTGCTATACATGGTTTCTAGTGCCTTCCTTTAAGCATTAGTGAATTGAAAGTATTTCTGACTTGGTTTACTCAAAAAAAAAAAGTTTTGCTGTGCAAGTAAAATGTCCAGGAATCATATCTGAGGTTACTTTGAAGTACTTCAGTTATTAATACAAAAATCTGCTCCCTCGCTCTCTGATGGAGGCACCTCTGCTCTGTCCTGTGGATGTCAGATGCAGCTGACACTGGGTTTCTTCTCCCACTGGCTGCTGGAGACTAGAGCAAAGCCAGAAGCAGCACAGTTGCCTGAGTGCCACCAGGCTCTGGCAGTGTCCTTGCAGCTCCCCCTGCTCAGCTCCTGAAATGCCTGCCCCAGGATCCAGCCTTGGACTTGATGCTGTGACACCAGCGATGTTAGTAAATGAGCAGGTGGTCACTATAAAGAGCCTCAAGTTGCACCAGGGGAGGTTTAGGTTGGATATTTGGAGAAAGTTCTTCCCCAGAAGGGCTGTTAAGCCCTGGAACAGGCTGCCCAGGGCAGTGGTGGAGTCCCCACCCCTGGAGGGGTTTCAAAGCCGTGGAGATGTGGTGCTGAGGGACATGGTTTAGTGGTGCCCTGGCAGTGCTGGGTTAACAGTTGGACTTGATGATCTTAAAGGTATTTTCCAACCTCAGTGATTCTGTGATTCTATGATTCTAAGAGAAGTAAAAAGCCAAAAGCCTTTTAAATACAACACAACACAAGCTTTGGATAGTGATGAAGGGCATTTATCCTGGTTTCTTTTGTAAGCAATGCTCTGGGTCATGTGCATGCTCCCAA
Organism: Megaceryle maxima; assembly: GCA_024605025.1. NCBI lineage: Eukaryota > Metazoa > Chordata > Aves > Coraciiformes > Cerylidae > Megaceryle > Megaceryle maxima. Next base: position 11,008 of record JANHGN010004526.1, read on the forward strand.
ACTATCAAGTTCCCCATCGTGCTCAGCCAGCATTACAGCTTTGTAAGAGGAGGGAGGATCAGCTTTGTTTTGTGAAACCAAGCACGAGTCCTTTTATAGTAGCCATCACAAATGATTAATCCTGAGGTTTTAATTTATATTACAATAAGTCTGGGACAGAGCTGCAGTCCTGGTCTGTAAGTGCGTGTGATGATCTCAGGTGAGATGTTGCTAATGAGAGTCAGGTGACTGTCTGTCTATTAACTTGGAAGTAAGGGAGGAGGAACCAGAATACAAATGTGGCCAGGAAAGGGACATCTGTAAGGTGTTAGACACCAGCACCAGCCACCTCACCTCGTAGCCCAGCACCCTGCCCGTGTGCCTGTTCCACGCAATGGGTTGCCAGGAGACTTCCACCTCTGCTGCTGAAACACTCAGTGCTGCAGTCCCCGCTGGTGCTATCTGCGGCTCTGGGTGAGGAGAGAAAACACAGATGATGGAATGTGTATGCTATCAAAAAGGTGTTATGTCAGGAACTGAGGGAGACCCAAGAAAAGAGGAAGAGTTTCTGTGGGAAAGCAGCAGGCAGAAGCTCAGGAAACCTGGTGTTAATCACCAGCTTTGCTACCCACTTATTGTGCAACAGCAGCAAAACCTGTTCTCAACACTGTTCATTACCCGTAAACTGGGACGGATTTTCAGATGAAATGAGCTGCACTGAGTGGTATGAAAAAACAAACCCTCTGAGAGCTATACTTCTAAATGTCTCCTGATTTTCCCAGCCCACTCAGCAGGAGCTCCTTGGGGACAAATACATCAAAACGTGTTGTCTACTCAAAGTGATTCTGAAGGTCTGCCCCTTGTTTGTTTTATTTTACTTCCATTTCCCATCTTCTGTCTTGTGTCTCTTGTCAATCTTCAATGAGCAGCTTTGAGCAGGCTCTTTAATATCCCTGTGTTCATACCTGAGACCTATTGATGTTACACTACTATTATTAATAAGAGTAACAGGTCTTACCATCTTCTCCAGAGTAGACAATGGATATGGAGGTCAGGGTCCCTTCTCCTTCATTGTTGTAGACACCAACTTTCACTTCAAAAGGAGACAGAGGTGTAATGCTTTCATTCCTATAAACATATTTGCTTGCATCCACTGAAGCCACCACTGCTTTTGTCCAGGTTGTTGAGCCAAGAGGACGAAACATAACGATATAGCCAAAACCTTCCCCATTTTGTAGTTCTTCTGGAACTGGCTGTAGTGACAAGGCAGGCAGTCAATAAGCATTTGCAAGTATACACTGTTTTAATTGAATCTTCATTCTCTGAGTATATTTTAGTGGTATTGATTTAGTTGACTGCGCCTTAGAGAAGATAATAATGTTTGCTCCATCAGTCAATGTGATCTTGAAATAAAAATCAAAATAATAAATCTATTGAGGCAATCAATTTAGAAACAAAAGATCTGATCAGCTCCATTAAAGTTATTCTCTTTCAGGCAAGAAGTTTTAAAAATTAAAAGCATTTCACTCAGTACAAGTTGTAGCTGATTTCCCCCCCCCCCCCGAGGAGTAAATGAATGCTAATTTTAAATAAATCATTTTTAAAGAAAGAAAAAGAGTTTTGGAATGAGCAAATGTATATGCAGAAGTGTGCATCAGCTGTATAATTGCCTGCATACTAGTAGAGAACTTACAGGTTTGGTTTTTTTTTTCTGAACAAATGAAAGTCTCAAGTGCATGAATATATTCTTGTTTAGAACAGAAACGTTATTGCAAGTGAACATGGCAAATTTGATGTTTCTGTTAATAAGATCTCATGTCAAGATATGTATAAATGACTCATACTGAACAGGCAATTACACCAAGACTGTGTCCAGCATGAACTTTCAGTTTCATGGGATGAAAACACTTCTGTATTGTCTTCTTACAGCAAAAGAACATTTATGAAAAAAGAAAAGATCCATAGTAGATGGAGGAGGAAGCGTTTCTCAGACAAACTTCATTTATTTTATGTGCTTGAATCAAAGTAAGGGGCACAGAAAAGGCGACATGGAAAATGCTTCAAAAAGAGAGAGAGAAACACAGGGGTAGAGCCACAGCTCCTACGATTGCCCCTGGCTCCAATCCCCTCTCCTGCAGAGAAACTCCTGGAAGCACTAATGGAGTGAGAAGATGAGAGAAAAAAACATCAGGAAGTACATCAGGGCACTTATTTTATTCTTTTCTTCATAAATTTCTTCTATTTCTAATAATCATCCTGGCCTGTCATATATAATAAATGTGTCTTTCCTTAGGTATTTCACAAACGCTCATTCCCTAATATGTCCCCTTCTTTCTCTTTTCCAGTCCTGAGAGAGTTAAGTGTGAGGGATGATGGTGCACTGGAGACTTATGAGAGTTCAAGCTACTTTCTGGAGCATTTAAATTGTTTTTGAGGCTTCTGTGACCTCAGATTTAATCAAGATCTTTAGTGAGTTCATCACAGAAAGCTGGAGAGTTGTGTTCAGTGTTGTTAGCTCGGCATAATTAGGATTTCTTCAGACTATTTTTCAGGACACACTGTGAAGTCCAACAGGATAATTTGATTGAGATCTCTCAAGTTGTTTTCAATTTTCATGTTCTTCTGCTCCCAAAGAAAAGTGAAAGTTGCATATAGAGGAAAACTTAGTTCAGTGAAAGTGAGGTTTCACTCTGCTTGGAGCATGGAGAGGGGAAAGTATCGTCAATATTTTTTATCTAGTGGGGATTTTTTTCTTTTAACCTCATTTTTTTGGCTATCACTTCCTTTAGTCGCCGAAAAGACTGGTTAAAGGGCACAGTTTCTTAACAAGCAGGAGAACACAGGTAACTCACTCGGCTGATGAAGAACATGACTTTTAGGTTAATTTGATTAAATTCATTTTCCTTTCCTTAAAACTGTACACCTAAGCTTGGTTATTTCTTTGGAAGAAGTCAGGGAGTCAAGGGACTTGACTTCTAGTCAAGGGAAAGAGTAGACTGCTTAGGCTGAACTAGAAGCACTTTTTTTCTAACTTCTTTTGCATGAAGAAATGTTCTCCCTGACTTACGAAGGGAGCACCTTGTTTTTGGAGACCCCATCCCAAATGAGGAGCTAAACAGAGGTCATCTTGTGCAGCCTCTGAGACAGTCACATCTGGTAGTGAGATACATGACAAGGCTGCCTGGGCCCTGCCCCTCCTTGAGGCTGGGTGCTGCTGATGGTGTGGGGTAGCTCCTACTTCAGTCAGATGTCCTCAAAGCCAGAGGAAAGATTTAATTACGTGAGTCCCATTAACTTCATACGTGTTTTTCAGCAGCACTGAAAAGCCAAGAGGACAGGAGATGAGTTTTTCCATAGAGACTGGAGCTGCAATCAAGCACTTGCCCCATCACTTCATGGGCTTTAAGAGATGCTGGGGTTATTGCTAGGATTTTGGGTTGTTCAGCCTAGAGAAGAGAAGGCTCCCAGAAAACCTTAGTGCAGCCTTCCAGTATTTGAAGGGGACCTACAGGAAAGGTGGGGAGGGACTTTTACAAGGGCTTGTAGTGATAGGAGGAGGGGTAGTGGTTTCAAACTGGAAGAGGGGAGATTTAGATGAGAAATTAGGAAGAAGTTCTTCACTGTGAGGGTGGTGAGGCACTGGAACAGGTAGCACAGGGAAGCTGTGGAATACCCATCACCAATTCAAGACCAGGTTGGACAGGGCTTTGAGCAACCTGGTCTAGTGGGAGGTGTCCCTGTCCACAGCAGGGGGGGTCAGAACAAGATGACTTTCCAACTCAAACCATTCTATGAACCTATAATTCAATGCTGCCTGCCTTCATCACAGTGTCCGTGGGGCTGTTGCTGGATGGCTGGAGAAGGAGGGCTCCTTCCCACGGCACTTCCTTTCTGCTCTCCAAATTGACCTGTACTCACCCATTGCAACTGATAGTGTGGTACTAACTGTTCTGAAAATGTATATTCTCTCCTCTCACTGGAGTGCTGGAGAATTAAAGGGCTCATCTCCTTTAACGCATAATAGGATATGTCTTGTCAGTACAGTGTTCCAGAATGAAAAACATGTAAACAAAAGTGTGAAAAACGTTAATGCAGAAAACGGCCAAGCAGATTAGTGTGTTAAGCACCTCCTGTACAATGGAGATAAGAGGGTTATACAGACTTCTAAACATCTTTATAACATGCCTCTTAAACTGTTTATTTTTATAAATTGTTCACTCTAACACAGAAAACTTGCTGTATATCTTACAGGCTGTTTTCTCTCCGGATGCAGGATGAAATCCAGGCTCAGCCAAAGCCAATGACCAAAAGCCTTTGGATTTCAGCAGGGCTGTGATTTCACCCATGGGCTCTTCCCCATTAGACAGCTTAGGTTAATTGAGCTAACGATTACCTCCCACATGATGACCAGCTCAGAACGGCTCCCTCCTCCTCCGCTGACACTCGTTGGTGCTACGACAGGAACTGGAGAAAAAAGAAACATTGGTGCTTGCAACTACCCACTGCTACTGCTGGGGGTCTTGTCAACCAGATGATTAGAGCTTTTCCCATCTCACATCCAGCTATTCTGCCTTTCATCACATAGAGCAGGGACTATATTACATAACAGCACATTTTAAATGAACCAAAATTTCGTTTATGCATTTTCAAGTTTATAAGGTTGAAGCCACAGATGAATCTGATACATGAGTACCCTGGTTCAAAAAAATTAATTAAAGAAGCTAGTAGCATCAAGTATCTGACATTATTATGCCTCATCAACTAATTGGCAAAATGATGTTCCATTCAGACTGTAGCTGCAACACTACTGATTTACTAATTATGCATTTGTTCTGTAAACAGGTTGTTGGAGCAATATATTAATTTTTTTAATTGGCTGTATGCTTTTCTTAGGAAATTCAAAACTCCTAATTTGCTATTCTCCCTCTCCCAACACTGTAAGTGTCCAAGAGTTCACTGATTAGAGCTCAATTTCCTGGTGTCTTGCTGCTCCAGGTGCACGACACCATAGGTACAGGGTTGAGGTCAAGCAATATGTGGGTGGTCCAGGCTGAAGGGGCTTCTCATCACTCAAATGGATTTTGCTGGAGAGGCAAGGAAAATATCAGCACTTCTTGCCTCTTGCTCTGTATTTCCATAAGCATGCCCACTCTATTAGCCTATAAATATTGACAGTTTTGGGGAACTGGTTTATGATGTAATGGATGGAATTTAGACACTCCAGCCTTGTTCTCATTGTGTAGTTTGCTATAGAACTACTTAAACAGATGAGATCATGTTCCTTTTCAGATGCTGGAGAAGTATAAAAAAGAGGACAACCCTGGAACTGACTGAGCCATGACCTCCCTATAAAAGGGCATTTGTACTGTTTGCCATCTCCAAACCTTTGGTATTATTTTTAGACATTTCAAGATAGTTTTGTCATTCCCTTTTTTCAGCTCTTACTGGAAATTGGACGTGTCAAGACAGGGCTGAAGACAGAGGCAGAAATAGGCAGTACAGTTACATCTCAAAAGCTTTTTCAGAGACTTTGGCAAGTTTTGCCACATCTGCCTTTCCTTCCCCATTCTACCACCCAGCATTAGACCAACTCTAGCAAAGGCTATAGATTTCTAAGTTCACATTAATTTATGTGAACTCACTATTACTTCTGGATACCAGTCCACATAGAAATCTTTATCTGATTTCATCCTCTCTAATAATGTAGAAAATTCACAATAATTTTGTTGTGCAGTCATAAAACTAAGTGCAAGTGAAAATGGCCCAGTCTGCTTTGGTATTCAGTTTTGTCACTCACCATCAATTTCTTTGTGAACATCAAATGCAAACAATCCAAGACTGAAAAGAACAGCATTAAAGGGGGGGGAAGACAAACAGACTTTCAAGTCTAGTGTTTCACTGTTTCATGAACCAGTTGATGCTCAATTAGTTCATGTGTTAAATGTGTTCAGTACTTACTACATTTGCATGGGGAAAAAATTTGAACTACTGCTCAGCAGAGCCTCAACTGGGTCATAGTTGAGAAACAGCTGAAAATTTACAGCTGAGTGCACCAACAGAGGCTCAATTAATTCTCAGCTCTGTTTTAATGAAATGAACAGGGGCTCATTTGCATCCACAAATCTACTAATGCTCAGATTTGAGCTGGCAATATAGCTGTTCAAGCAATGTAGTTCACATTCACCCTTTCACAGCCAGCCTTTTGCTGTCCACACTGTCAGAGTGTTTTCAGCTTCCTACTCTGATCAAAACAAAACTGTTACTTCTCTCACTGTAAAGAAATGTTTTGAAACTGAATGATTTACAGCAGTGAAGAGGTTAAGCAACTAAAACCTGAAATGCCTCTTTCTACTTCTTTTGTTAGGCTTCAGACAGTGCTGCACTGTAAGGAAATTAATGTTCCGTGTGCTATTGCCATGACAAATAAAATTAATTTTATTGTTTCTTTCTCTTTCTAGCCCTAGCCTTGTGAATCCTTCTAATAAAACAGATCAAAAGAAACAAACAAACAAACAAAAGGGTATAAAGAGAAAAGCTTTTACTGACTGTACAGGTGGTTTTGAATATCAGACTTTACAAAGCCCTGTGGTGGCAATAGAAAGAAAGACCTTCTCAAGACTAATTTTAACTTCATGATCAATCACATAATGGAGAACAAATATCTGTGATACTCTGCTGGGAAATTTAGAATATCTGGCCTCTTCCTGTCTCCAGCTTTTCTTTAACCTTTTCATGATATATGTAAAAGTTTCCTGTGGTTCTGCTGCTGGAGGAAGGGGTCATGTACCCAGACACCTCAACCCAGTCAGGATCAGTGTATCTTTCCAGGCTTTCTGCTCTTGGTCTCTTCCTTTTCCTTGCCTTCAATTTGCTTTACTACCACATTGGCCAGGCAGTTCTGACTGCTGATAAGACTCTTCAAATATCTCTCTGCACCTGGAAAGCTGACAAAATCTATCAAAATAGGTGTTCTAATCATCAAACAGCTTGGTTTTTTTCCTGGCATCAGTACCTCAGCATAAGTTTTTGCATCGAAATAGGGAAAAACAACTTATTAAATTTAAATCAATTGATTTAGTACATTTTGAAGTCATTCTGCCTTGTGACAAATATTGTAGGTATTCTAAGAAACAAATGGATTCCCCTTCCTAAGAATATATCTATTTTCTACTGTATAATGTACAATACTGTATTTTGAGTTCTGTCTTGAAATGCAGCTTGCCAAACTTCAGAGCTTGGCAAATGAGATAAACAGAGCAGAGAAAGTGGGCTGTAAAAGCTGCTTCCATTTTACTGCTTTCCAACCTGTAAATACTGGTTTTTATAGGTGGGAGAGAGTTGATAAGCAGGGGATTGGTTGAAACATAAAAAAATCCTCAAAGGTTTGGGCTTCAAGTAAATTGTACCAAACTGAGTAGGTCAAAGGAACAACAGTGTCGGTCATCCAAGAATGAGCCTTCTTTCTATGAGGTTCAAAGCCCCAGAAGATAAATACATAAAGGTTAGACAGACAGATAGTAAGGCTCCTGCCCTGGAGTCGGTGGTAGCTATTAGTTTCACTAGGCTTTGGATGTTGTAATTTATTTCCTCCAGTTAAAGCCAATATCCCGTCCTGACTGATGCTCAGGTATCAAATAGCCTCCGCAGCAAAGGTATTACATGCTTGTGGTAGGATATGCCAGAGAGCTGGCTTTAGCATTTCCTCTGCAAGTCACTGAGCAGGGCAGAACGAGGCCATAATTGCAATTAAAAAAAAAAAAAAAAAAAACCCAAAACAAAAGCCAACAAACACAACAAATTAAAAAAAAAAAAAATACCCCCCCCCCCCAAACCACACAACAAACAAAAAAAAAAACAAAAACAAAAAAACGCCCCAACATTGCTTTCCTAAAATGTATTCAAAATCAGGTAATTATATTTTAGAAAAGTTCTTAATATTGCATGATTTACATACCATGATTTTTTCAGGTTCTTAGGATCTCAATGTAAAGAAACCTTTTCAACACTTTTTAAAAATATTGTACACCTGGAAGATCATAAGTACATTTTTACTTCCACCTCAGATAGCATTTAAAACAAAACCACAACATTACAAGCACTTGTATACTATCAAGTTTTCAAATCAGTCTTCAACTCCTACATCCGAAGAATACTGAGCTGTTCACTTTTTGGTTGATACTGTACTGTTGATATTAGTAATTGCATGCAAGCTGCAGGAGGCCTATAAATCTGTTTTTCTAGACCCAGTTAACTTTCTGAAAGAGCCTCCAAACTGTAATAGACCTTTCCAGGAACCCCATTTCCTGTTGTATTTAAAATCTTGCCAGTGGCATCTTTCAAAGCAGAATGCAGGATATAAGTATAGGATGGAAAGTTCATTGAGGGCTTCCAAAATTACATAAGTAGACATGCTAATTTAAAAATGAGAGGTGAAATTGATTATTGAATAAATATGGACTATAACATTCAAGTGGGCCTAAGAAATAATGCTAACAGTGTTGCAGCCCAAAACTGACTTGATGTTAGTTTTATACAAAAGGTTGTTATTGAAACAAAGTACAACTGCTTCTGGATATGTCTGTCTTCTCCTCACTTTGTTCCTTCTAACATTTGGAGTAAAACGGGTTTTGAAGAAACTGCAGGCTTCAGAAAGAGGAAGATTTTGGGCCCTCCCTGCAAACAGGGACCTGACCGTGTCCTCAGTGGGGACCGTAGAGAGCACTTCCACTGACCTGAGCAGGAGCAAAGCCCCAGACTGATGTGTGTCCTCCAGGTCCAGTACTCAGCATACATCAGCCTCACAAACAGAGCTTTTCAACTGGCCCTGTAAATCACTTCTCTCAACCTGTGAACTGTAGCAACAGCATCGCAGTATGTTTGCTTGGTCCATTAAATAAGTGACTCAGAAAACAACTGAAAACTCTGCATTTAAGTGGCATTGCTTGACAAATAATCTGAAAAAGATATCTGAGGACCCTACAAAGTATTTGCAGGGAGAATGTGTTAGCAGTTCTCCTCCAACAGCAGTTGCCATTCTTGGAAATTACATAATCACTATACATGAAAAGAGAACAAAATCTTCTGGCCACACAGCACCAGCAAGCAGTAGCTGTGCCTGTTGCACAGCTGTCAGCAACGACTTCTGAAGCTGACAGCATCTTTTCAGTGTGGCAGCCTAGGTGCACAGCTCAAAATGATCCACACTGTGATCCCACAACCTGCCACAACTCCCTCCCTCATAAAATGAATACACAGCTAGGAAAGTAAAATCCTGTCTTAGCCCTTGCTTTACAAATACCATCTCCTTCTGAAATCTGCAGGCATGCAGGGAGAAGCAATATAAATGAGTTGTATTTGGAAAACTTTGGTTTTGAATGACTGAGCAGAAAGTTGCATTTGGATCTCGGATTGACTGAGCAACTTCTGGAAAGAAAAAACACTATGCAGCAAAAGAGTGAGTGCAAGAAGCTGTTCTGCTACAGAGACACAGAGCAAACAGTCTTCAAAGTACACAAAAAATAGAAGGAAAAATTACATGGGCTGACATGAACGTACAATCAACTTCTTCAAGCACCAACCTTGACAGAACTGAGTATGGTGGTTACCTTAGCCACCGAGACAATGTTCAAAATGTATTTCGGAGGTATTAATTGTTTATTGTTGTCATCATTTTGTTATTTTCCATAGTATTCTTATTTACCCAGAAATACGTGCTTTTCTTAGGACTTTTGGCTATGCTTCCTTATTTGCCAAAAAAAGGTCTATAGAGACTTAAAGATCTGAATCAGGACTTAGGGTAGAGTTTTGCTGCAACCCTTCTCAATGACTACCCCCAAATACAGTCTCTTATGTAGTGAATAAAGTTCAGTTCTGTTGTGGTTTGGTTTTTGTTCTTTTTCTTATTTGTTTGTCTGTTTGTTTTGGGTTTTTTGTTTGTTTTTCTGTTTTGTTTCTTTTTAAGTTAGCTGTTACCTGTATTTAAGAAACAAATTTTAAGAGGACAAATTTTTGGAACAAAAAAATCTCAAAGATCGTTAAGGAACTGAATGCCAATATTATATCAGAGGTAGCATCTCTATTGTTATCACAGGTCAGTGCTAGGTCTCCTAATTTTCCTACAAAAAACATGGTTAGAATAATGCTACTCTTTCTCTTTAGAGAAAGTTATTTCTGACAGCTGCTGTCATTTTACATACAGAAATATTAAAGTTTGTGGTTAATATTGAGAATGTGCATTTAGAAAACATTTAACACGTACTTTCAGATGGTCCCCAGATTTCCACCACCCATGCCCATCATCTCCACTACTATGTTATTTGCACCTAAGAGGCAAAGAAATACTAAACCATATTATTTTAAGAGAGTTTGAATTTAATTTAAACTCGATTGAAAGCATATATTTCTTTTTTTTTTTAATGTTATTTTAATCCCTCTGCAATTCTGTTTTTCTTTAGACTTAGAATTTATTAAAACAAAACAATGCTCTGTCCAAACCTGCATTCTTTTCACAATTTTCCCATATTTCCATTATCATCCTAAAATACTGTATTCTTACAATATGGAATTCTTTAATCAGTCCAGACATGCATCAACTTTTTACTTGGCCCAGCCCCAGCAAACACAGTCATGCTCTACTACACATCATTTCTCTCCATAACCTCTTTTCCTTTGGGTAACATACTTCATTTCAAAACATACCTTTTGCTTCAAAGCAAAACTCCATGTTTCTGTAAGGGTTAAATTAGAGTGTGAATAAATGATGCACAAGCAGAATTTTGTTTAGTTCACAAGTACTACTCTCATTCTATCTGAATTTTGGCCAAAAGAGCTACAAAACTAAGCCTAAATCTGCCTAATCTATTGCCATAGACAATTAAAACCTTCATTGTTTTTTAAAAGACCTAAACCTAAGATTATGTTCCAGGATCAACTATTCTTCAGGATCATCAGCTTTTAGGTGGTATTTAACAAAAATAACTACAAAATAAGTAGGTAGAAAAAACAAGTCTGAATGTTACTTCTGCTACAACTATAATTATTTGGGAACTCAGCCCAACACTACCAGTACAGTGGTAGAGAAGAGAGATCATTTTCCAGTATCACACCACTGGCAAAGCAAAAGATAAATATATATTTTCCTAAAATGCTAATAATAATGTGCAAAGGAACATCTTTTTAGAAAGTAAGGCTTATGCAACAAAAAACAAAACAA